>JAZGTK010008209.1:0-18528 GCA_036877625.1 Ambastaia sidthimunki
AACTTCCTGTAAATGGTTTGTATGTGTGTTGTCATGATGGGGGTCGCAGGCACGTGATAAGCTATCAGAGGAGCGTCGCAGTCTGGCGGAGGTGATCAGGCAGGAATTTGCAGAACGGTTGGTAGAAACGGAGGAAGAGAACAGGAGGATGAAGATGGAGGTTTCAGAGGCCAAGGCACGACTCCGATTAGAGGTGGAGCGATTAAGCCGAGAGAAAGAGGAGGAACTCGCCGAGGTGCATCAGAGGTATGAAGAACAGATGTGAAAATGACGCAAAAAATAATAGTTCCTCGTTTGGACAACGTTTAAAAAATAAATGTTCAACCTGTCAAACCTGCAGCTGGTCTCACCTGTGCTGATGTTGTTTTTGTTGATAGAGTGAAATCAGCTATTTTAAAGAAGGAAGAGACTGTCAATAACCTGAGGAAACAGCATGAGGTGAGACATCATGTGACTTCTGATTTTACCGCCCTGTTTACGCGTTACATGTGATACTGATCTGTGTGTGTAGCATGCCTCAAAGATATATAAAGTATGCATGTGCTCAAGTCATACAGTAGCTCAAACTGTTTTCTTTTAAAGCCCCAGCAAAGTACATACTATTGTTTTAGTGCATATGTTAATTGACAGGTAAGTGGGCGGTCCTTTGCTGTTGTCAGGGACACATTAGCTTGGTCAGATGTGGTTTGAGTTATTGGACGTTTATCTGTATTTACTGTGGCCACATTTGATCATTATCTGATATCGATGTTAATACTGGGTGTTAAGGGCAGTGTTGGTCATTTAAATGTTGTAATAAATGCGTTTTAAATCCATTTAGATTTGCAACAAACTTCTGTCTTTCCCTCCGGTCTTTCAGGCTGCGTTGAAGAGAGCAGATCATCTTGAATCTTTGTTGGAACAGCAGAGAAAACAGCTGTTGGGGAAATGATTGACAAGTCAGGGCATTGGCCCCCCAGAGCTCCACCCACCACCCCATCCATTCCGTCATACCGTCCCCCTGCACAAAGAACCTTCTTATTCTCTATTGTTTGGTCTGGTTTCTTTTCATTTGTTTTAGTTGTTTGGATGAACTGAGGGATTCTGGATGGATTCACTAAACACGGGTGGACTGTTCGTTTCCACCCAGACTGCCGGCCTTTAATGTTCCCATGGGAACAGGGCACGGAATAAAAGACAAATTTAATCTTCTTTTAGGATTTCTGCACATGTTTTTGTGTGTCTTTCTTGCACGGATATGACCAAATTACAGACTGCTCTCGACTGGTGATGTCATAGCCAAACAAACGTAACCTCAAGAACATGTCTGCTTCATTTTTCACCTCAACATTAAAAGATAAAAAGACTAATTATATTTTCATAAAGAAAATGAACCTAAGTCCTCTCTCTCTATATATATTGAATTAAATTTATTTTAATTGAATTAAAATAACCATAGAAAAAAATATTAATGTGACAAATAGGCTTCGTTTTCTGTTGTGCAAAGTAATTCTTTTTTTCTTTTAATTATGGGGTAAAATGTTCTTGCACACATTTTTGTGAGATTCACCCAAGTAGTGAAAAACCCCATTGCTGGGCACAGAGGTATTCACCGGAAATTCTTTCCAGATGTTTCTGTAACTATGTACTGTCTCTCTTTCTGTCTCTCCAAAGTAGGAGTAAAGGAAATGGGCAGAGTTTACAGTGAACTGGAAGGGCAAAGCTTCTAAAGTGGAGCCGAGAAATTAAACCTTAACATTAAAAAGAAAAGGCCTAACCCCTCCCCCCACTGCCAACACAACTACAAATGCGCACTAACCTGCCCCTTTGTGTGCTGCATACAGATGTCCTTCTCTTTCAAGTCTTTCACGACTATCTGTAAATTACAGACGATATCCCAGAAGCCCCCAGGACACTGAACATGTTCACACACAGCCCTCATTGAAGCGCAGCTCTTCGTCAGATGTCAGGTAAAGATGGAAGCACAGGTAGTGTGTAGAGGATTTAGAAGGTTTGTTGACAGAAAGGCTAAATAGAGAAGTATGAGAAGTAGATTGGTAGGGACTGACAGTAGATTGATAAGCTCTTAAGGTAAATACATGCAGCTGTGTGCGTGCACCGAGACAAGAGTCTAGATTGAGGTTAAGATGAGATGGTCATAGAAAGTTTATATAATAGATTAATTTAAAAAATCAGAATTAAGTGTTTGTATGATAAGTGGCAGAAGAGCTGGGCTGGACAATGTGGAGCAGAAGATGAGGGTAACTTTGTCGAGTAGGACATGTTTTCAGATCCTTGTTGGTACATCCTTGTTGGTCCGGAAATAACATTCTTATCGGCCAATCAGATTTTATGGTTAAACTTAGGGCTGGGTCTTGAACAACATTCTTATCATCATTTCTTATCATCATTTACAGTTTCAGTATGCTGTCAGGATAGAGAAATGACTATAGAATGTTGTTCCAGCACAAACACAAGATATTGATCCAGACCTGATGGAGGCATGGCATGGTTTGTACTCTGCAGTTTCAAGCACAACTAAAAGACGTCCTAAGACGTCTCTCTAAAGTTTCTCGTTGCAATGTATACCAAGCGTCCTTCCCAAGAGAGGAAGCCGAGACAAATGCAGTACAGCAGGAGTTGGGGTGGGTGGGGGAGGTGCTTCAAAACTCTCACTGGTCTCCTTTGTTTCTTGTTGTGAAGCCTTTCCTTGTTTCTCTTTTTTTTTTTTGTAGGATTACTTTTGGTTTAATGAATATGTACAATGTACAAAGAAACATTCGTGCAATGCAAGAAATGGAAAAACATTCTTACAATATATTGTATAATTTCTGTATCACCTGCAGCACTATTAACCAGTGACTGTTAAACAGTCACACCCCAGACTGACCATTTGTTGATTATGGTGTCATGGTGAATGGTGTTAGTTATGACAGATTGCAATTCTGTTTGGTGGTGTTAGTCACAGAAATGACAAACTGTACCTTTAAGTTTCCTGTGTTTTGGTAGTTCTTCTAAATTTTAACCTGTAGAACTTGTGACAGCCCTTTTGTCTCACCATTTATTTTTATGCAACCACTTTTTTACGGCCCCTCTCAGAGACAGTTCTCTGGGAAAATGTAAGTAAATAATTAGCCCTGTTATCTTGGGAAAGGCTGGCCCAGGTGTTCATTTTGATTGGCCGACGTTAGGTCTAGTGTCCATGGATACCTTTCTCTTAAATCTCCTTATCTCGTTAAAATACTCTTGTAAGAGAAGTTGGATGATTTATGTGCCAAATTAAATAACTTATCGAAAGTTTTTAAGTATGTGATCAAACATAACCAACATCCTACTTTCCCTTAGACAGGAATGCATTGTATGTAATGCTGTTTGATTGGTATTGTATATCAGATTTTCCTGGTTTGCATTTTGTTTACTTAATGGTGCCACACCAGAAAGGCATGAATAAATAATGCCTCACTCCTGTTCACTAATGAACTTTCTAAACCCAGGAGCTTGCTGACAATGTCACTGGAGACCAATTTCAGTATATATTAAGCCCAGACACATATTAAGGTTTATTAGTCAAGGTATAGTCAAAAAATAACAAGCATAATTTCATGACTCCACACCTCAGTGTGTGTTTGTGCATCTAAGGTCAGTTGGACGCATTTTATTTGGAACCTACGTGTAAGTTTTCATGTTAAAAACATTCTGAGAATGTTTGAAATATGTTGTGTGAAAGTTAGAAGTGAATTTTGGCAGCAGCTGCAGGTCCTTGGCTGGCTTTACCCCTCTTTGGATGACAGTTTTGTTGGCATGGCTGGTGCGTGTCGGTCCCACCCGTGCCAATGAACTTTTCTTTTGTGTGTGGTGTTTAATAGCCAAGCACCGGTCGCCATTTTAGTCTGGCCTTTTCGAAACAATAAACTGAAATAAAATTTTTAATTTTAGTAATTTGGAGAGTAATTTTCCCCTCAGATTTCTGTCCTTGTGTTATCAAAAATGTTGTTCGTTTGTTTTTGCATGTCCTGTTTTATGTGAATTGAATGTTCCCTTTAACATGTAGCTCTTAATTTGACTTTTTACCCGCTTCCTGTATTTTGTTCAACAAGATTAATAGCCGTGTTTTCCAAACGTGAAGAAAAGAACCTTTGATTGTCAGAAAATAAATCTTCAAAATGAATTTGTTGACTTGTTTTTTTGGCACTTGCAGACTTAATTACATAATCACCTCTTCTTCTCACCCCTCCCCATTTTAATTAGTTTGGCTTTTTATTTCCCATAGAACAGGCACTGCTATCTGTGTGTTGTCTTTTTTTTAAGCATGGTCTTTCTTATTGTTTAAACTTACTATGAGGTTCTGTATTAAGACCTCATAAATTGAGAGACTGTAAAATATTTGTACTTTTAAAGAGGTATTTGTCATTTTTTAATGAACTAGTAAATACAAAAAGTTAGAGTGAAAACTTTTAAAGAAATAAACTAGTTAAAGATCCTGAAGTATGCACTTTGTCTTATGCATTAAAGTAAATTTTAACCTTGAATCATGATGCTAAATCATATCGACTATATGCTTGTGGTTCTAATAGAGTTTGAATGAAAGGGCTTCTTCTTATTTCTGGTTTGCAAATAGTTTGGATTGTGTCTACTGCAAATGTAAATCTGTGAGTCATCTGCAAAAAAGTATTTTCTGCTTTGCAGGTTCAATTATTCACATAGCCACCCACAGTTTTTCACCGTAACGAATTTATGCAAGTTTGTATTAACCTGAAACCAAAGCGCTGGTTACATGCTAATTTTTGTATTGTCTTTGTGTCAGAGACCCAGGTGACCATTGTGTCCCCTCTGAGTGTTACTATAAGGAGAAGGGGTGTGTTTGCGTGTGTGTGTGCAGGAGAGAGAGAGAAAGTGGAGATAACTTGTGTGGAAATAAGGCAGCTGTAACTTAGTGATAAAGTTACAAAAGACTCCTGGAGTTGCGTTCTGCGTGTTCCTGCATGTCATTTTTTTTGCGAATTTGGTGAGTCTGTTCATCTGTATTTCTATTTTTGGATGTGAGTGTGTGTTCAAGGGTTTGTTTTAGACTGTCAGCCGACTTTGTATCTTCGGAGTTGATCTGGTCTGGTACGTTTTAGCTTTTAAAGGACCTCCCTTACTGGTCTGAGTGGTACGTAGCCATCTTTCCCTCCCTCCCTCTCTCTCTCTCTCTCTCTCTCTCTCTCTCCCTCTCTCATTCTTGCTCTCTCTCCCCCGCTTTCATTTCTTAGGGGGAGGGAACAGGGGAGTGAACGATTTGCTAGCAGCTGTTATTCGTTTCACAATAGGGTTGCCTCTTGAGCCCCTGTGTGTATTACTGTTTGAGTTGGGCTGTTAAACTGCCCTCATCGTCGCTGGAGTCCACGTCTCATTGCTTGACAGAAGTTTCACTTCAGGTACAAGACACTGTGGGTCTTCTTTAAATGTCTTTTGTGTCTGTTAATGAATTGTGGCAGTTAGCTATGTTAGGAGGCAGCTGCTGTTGAACATTACTGATGGTGACAGTTACTTTGTCCTATATTGTATGAAGCGTTTGGGTCTTAATGTTTCTTTTTGGGTTATGGAAACTTTTTACAAAGAAAAACTTTAGTCTGTAAGCATATTTCCTGGAGAGATTTAAATGAGAGACAGTTTGTAGGCTGTTCACAGACGTCTTAAAGAGGGTGGACTTTGGTTTAGAGTTCTTCTTCAGATATTACTCATGGTCCACTCTTAGTTCCAAAAAGCAGAGTAAAAGTTTCTGAAACACTCTTGGCTTACAAAAAACCTTTTTAAGCAAATGACATTTTTGACATTCCACATTTGACAGAAAAAGAACAGTGGGCATTCAAAGAAATAAAGCCTTTGTGTCTGTGAATAGAGCTTTATATTCTAGTTGAATGACTGAGTTTGTGTTAAGCTCTAGTTGCTAATGCCATATCATTGTATGCTAATGTCTGGTGAACTTCAAAGCAGTGAAATGTTGTGTTTCAGGTTTTACTTGAAAGGCTGTTTTAAATCCATTGAATAGTGGTATTAATGATTCAATGCAGTAGAAACCACACTGTTAACTTTGCAAAACTGCCTCAGATATTTTTAGTTGTTTTAATATAGTAATGCTTAATTGAACAGAACATGGTTTGATTTAAAACACATCTTTGTGTTGTAAAGATAAACTATGTGTTGTTTTTGAAGATTTTTGTATTCAGATACTTAAGAATGAGATGTGGTCGGAGCAGCATTCCCTGGGGGAGTTATGTTGGTTTCCTAGAACACCCACTCTGGGGAGGGTTCTTGACAACCACGTTTACCATGATACATCAGGCTTTCCCCAACTCTCTCCTTTAACCAACTCAGAAAACACTCATGTTTTCAATGTCTTGCTGTCTTGAATCTTTCGCCACTTTACTCGCTTTTTCCTCTTCTCAAATTCTTCTCAAAGTTATCCTGACACTACTAATTAGCATCTCAAACCAGAACTTAAACCCTCTTAGAGGAAATATGCACTCTGAAATCATGATCCTGTCTTCCTGGTTTCAAGGACCCTTTAATTAAAACAGGATTATTGTGTAGGAACCGTCATGTGGAACTTCACTCTTGTTATTTTTTCCCCTTTAGAGAAGTTCTCAGTGGTGCTCAAGACTCCCCGGTGTGACAAGAGAAGCTCAAAACGAAGTAATCTGCCAACCCTTCCCTCTTGAGAAGCAGTTTCCAATTTCATCAAAACAGTGTTCAAACCTTTCCCCAGAAGACTGCTCATGTCCTTACAAGGTGACCAGGTGTTCTGGGACATTCTCAGCAACTTGGGACCAAGGAAAGTATTACGATGACAGTCCGGCTTCCCCAGAGGCTTTTGGTTTGGTTCGTTGCATTGTTGGGCATCGGACTGTTGACGTTGATTGTGGTCTGCGTGGCTTTGCAGATACAAGTACCATGGCAAACAATAGCCTTCCAAAGCTTCACCATCAAACACAGGTAACAGGTAGTGAGAGAACTTTACAATGACATAATACACTTGGAAGTTTAGAACTTGGTTGAAACAATGGGAACCACTAGAATGTTTTTAATTCTTTGTTAGATTTCAAGTTAAAGTTTGTTGTCCCCAGCCTGTTGCTTGGCAGTGTTTGTTACCTTGTCAGTGCGTAATCTGCATGTCGTCTCTTGAGAACAAGAATCACAGGATGCAGTTCCTCTGCTAATCATTTTAGCATGCAGCCATGTTTCCTGTTGCCGTAGAGACCAGATGCTAGGAAAGTGATTTGATGTTTTGAAGAGTTGTTTCACCCTCTCTCTAAGTTGTTTTATTTGATGACAAAGCAAGAGCTGGTTTTTATTTGATATTTACACTATTCATAAACTATAAGGCTTTTTATAATGCATATTCTTCTAACACAGCTTAACAGTGAGAACTGCCTTATAACCTCAAGTGGACAGGCCAAGGGCAACAATGGCAAGCAAAACTGCCTTAAATGGTTAGGTAATATGAGAGAGAAACCTTGGGGGAATCAAAAGAGCCCACTTCCACAAACTGGTACAATCTCCTATTGTTTGTAATAGGTTTGCTTAGAATTGAGGGCTAGAACGTGGCATCCATGACTCTGGTTCCGCTCCTGTAGTTGTGTAGATTCATTTAGGTTTGGCTCTGGTCCTGTAAAGTGCATTAATAATAGCAGTGAGCCCTACAGAAGTGCACAATCATTGCACTGAAAGTAGAGTCTGTTATGTGAAATGTAGCCCAGATGCTTTTAAAAGGGCAAAGCTCTAATTTTAACACAGACACGCTTGAAAAAAACTGCAGGTCAGGAAAAGGTACGTTTCAACATCTGGCATTAAAATGTGATTCAGTTAATGCAAATGCAGGGCAATTTCATAGTAACACTATGGAAAACTCACATTTTATTTAATTAAAGAAATTTAAGTAAAGATTCGATTAGAACACAGATTAGTGTTTTATGAACATTCAGATATCTGGTTAATGTACATTAAAAAAATTGGAAAAATGTCTGGTTTGATGTTATGTAATGGATTTTTCTGCCAGTCAAAGGCAGATAATAGATTTACACGTATTGTTTCATTGAGGAAGTCAATGATTATCCGTAAGTCAAAACAGTCAACAGTCAAAACAAGATATTGGAAAAATAAAAACATATAGCTGTTTCCCCTAACAGCTTTTGCACCGTGAAGCAATAACGTAAAACACAGATCACAGACATTTATACTTGTGTATACTGTTTTCTTATATGTTAATGTGACTTTTTTGGGATTAATCCCAAATTTCGTTTAGTTCATAAAATTTGTAATTTGATTCATTTGTAAGTATTAGGTCATTAAGGGACATTAATCTATCTTCACATTGAGTGAAATAATTCCTTGTTTTGATAAATAGTTTTCTGTCGTACAGGAATGTAATCACTTTTTCAGTCTTTGGCAATGAGTCATTGAGTCAATTGGGTTCATTATAATCCATAAACAAACATTAGTTTCTTGTTCTTCTCTCAGTGTGTTTGCTAATGTGTCATATAGCTGGATGAATACGTTCTGATGGTGTGTGCCAGACAATGAAGTATTGACAAATTCAATGGCTGTTCCTACTTTACCTCCTTTTTGAGTCGTTGTCAGTTTCACAGTTCCAAAAAGAGGAAGTGTGTAATTTCTGTGCCACTATTTTCACTTAAAATTGAAATAAACCCCTCAATTAGTTCTGTGCAATGTTGCTGTGTTGGCCTGGATAATGCTTATACGAATAGATCAGTGTTTTTATAGTGCCAAAATCACATTGTTTACAATGTTTATGTTAAAATCAGACAGCAAAGGACAAAATTTTGTTTACAGTTTTTATTAAGCTGGCATGTTATGCGAAAAGGTCTTGCTTACTGTTCTGTCTTCCATACCCACAGGTTTTATTATGCCAAAAATGACATCAACACCTCTTTAGAATACCAACCACCTGCTGGAAATGAACTGGACAATTCTGTGGAACTGCAGCAGAATCCAGCCCAGAAATCAGACCTCCAAGAACCATCAACAACAGAGAAATCCAAACAGCCAGATGCTGTAAATCCAAACGCATCAAGGACAGTACCAAAAAATGAAACAAAATTAACCAAACCAGAAAAGATCACTGAAAACGACTTTTTTGGTGATCAGTATGCCGAGGAAGAATTTCCTTCACAAACTGTAAGTTCTTGCTTTTAAAACTGTTTTTTAAACCTTTAAAACTTCTTCTGTATAATATATCTTGTGTGCACAGGCTATTTACACCAATGGCATGAATTTAGGGTGTGAGTTCATTTGTCTCTTAATTTTTGCTGTTTTATTTGATGACGTAAGTGTCACAAAAAAATGTACCCATCTGCTTGACAGTAAAAACACTAAGGCCAAAGTTAAATCCTTAAGCTAATGTTTGTTTTGAAAACATTTTTGACATGCTCTCACATTTTTTTACTAATAAAAAAATGAATGCACATACATAGCAGACCCAATGACATGTACTGTACCTACACTTACACTTACTGACCATAAAACAAACCTTATAGAATTCTTCAGAAAGCATGTTTGTATCTGAAAGTTGCTTTGGTAATCCAGACAAAGACTGAGCTATGAACTATTACCTTTACGGTATTATTTATGCAATGAGCAAATTTAAATAAAAGCATTTGCTAAATCACTACCTGCATGCAAACATTTGTTTCAAATTCAAATCGTTCTTTTTTTTAGTTCGAATGTCAAAATTCTGTTTTTGGTTGTCCTTAAATATACTTACTTCACTAAATGGGAGAAAAATCCATGGCTTCCTTTATTGTCTGTTTGTAATCACAGGACTGTCCAAATAACATCAGAAAGCGTGTCCCTCAGACTGTATTCTCTGACAAGTTTCTGCACACGATTCCAGTCCTTCAGTGTGCAAAGCATTTTAGTCTAAAAGAATACCAGAGACTGAGTCACTATGGAGGAGCACATGGATGGGGAAGCGTTGCTGTCGATGGTTTGTGGTCTTTTTTGGCATCTGCTTATACTTTTGTGTTAAACAAAAGTTCATTACTAAACAAGGATGTTTTGCGTTTTTGTTGGTTTTGAATTATGCTACATCGTACTTAAGTGAGTGATCAGAGGAACCTTAATCCTTTTAAAGCATATTTGACAAATCAATGAAATAAACCAATAAATTAACAAATTTATAAGAATTTGTGAAAATGTTCTTGTGTCTTTGTAGGCATTTAATGTTTGATTTGATTTGCTGTAGTGCTGATTGTAGTTAATTACAGTAACATGCAATATGTGTAACATACATTGTAATCTATACTGTTGTCTTAAAATAATGGTTTTAGTTTAGTATTGTGTCTGTTGTCATTCACAGTATTGCAGAGCTCACTGGCAATTATGAACACAACTGCAAATCAAGTAATGTTTGACGACTGGGAGAGGAGAAAGAACAGATCACAGTGTATCCGCTGTGCAGTCGTGGGAAACGGTGGAATTCTGAATGGATCAAAAAAGGGCAAAGAGATTGATGAACATGACTATGTCTTTAGGTGAGGGAGAAATTGTATAACCCATACAGAAACTATAAATGCGTTTCATGTTTATGAAAATGGTGTTCCATCCCATCAAAGACGCCGTTTTACCATTTTTGCATATCTGATGAACTGCCCTGAAGAATAAGCAGACATTTCCATAGATGCGATGGGTTATTTTATAGTTGCAAAAAACAGTGAATGAGTCCTACAGGCTCAATTACAAGCTTTACAGATCTGTCCCCAATTTACTGCTGTTGAATTTTTACAAATATTTTTATTGAAGGAATTTAAAAAAATTTTCCCTTCAAGGACTCTTTAGTTAAGCTCTATATACAGTACTGTGTCTGTTGTCTGCACAGATAACAATTTAGACTGGTCCCTTGGTTTGTAATAGTCTATTGCGTAATGTATAATGCTTCTCTCCTCCAATTACAGAGTAAATGGTGCAGTTCTTAAGGGGTTTGAGGAGGACGTGGGATCCAGAACCTCATTCTATACTTTCTCAACGAATACCATGCGAAACTCTATGCGTAGCTATGGTGGAGTGGGCTACAGCGGACCACCTGTAACTGAGGTAAACAGTTAAAGCTAAAGAGCTAAAGAGTGGTAAAAACATTTCAGTAATATTAGCAGAATATTAATTTAGATGTGACATTGTTTATTGCTAATTCCGTCTCACTGACTCTATCTTTCTCTGTACAGGAGACCAGATATATTTTTTTGCCAGATCATGACCGAGATTATATTCTTATGAACGCAGCCGCCACACACACAATTATAGAGAAAGGCCCCGAGCGCAGCAAGAAGTAATTAATATTAATATTATGTATGTTTATATTTTTACCATAATTTTTACTATAATTTTTACTTTAATCTCTTTTAGCCCCCCTAAATACTTTGGTGAAGATGTGACAGTGGAAAAGTTCAAAATTTACCACCCAGACTTTATACGTTACCTTAGAAACAGGTAAGATTTACATATACGCACAACGCATTCAAGGTACAATTAGTTGCATTTAGAAAGTTATCCAAAGTCTGTTCTTATCTTCCTTTTTATACCCTCTCTCTTTTCATTCTTTTCATACTTTTGCTCACCAAGGTTCCTGCATTCACGCCTTCTGAATACAGGTGCCAGGAGAATTTACAGACCTTCCACAGGGGCAGCGATGCTTTTGGCTGCTGTTCATACATGTGACCAGGTTTGCTTGTTTTGTTCTGATTGACATGGAGACTTAAAAGTGCACTTTAAGGAACAGTTCAGCCTATGAAAATTCTTATCTCTGAAAATAATTTACATGCCCTAATGCTTTTCTAGGTGTATGACTTTCTTTAGCTGACCACAATCAGTTATATTAAGTAATTTTCTGCCTGTAATTTTTCCTGTTTTGTAATAGTGGCCAAGGTTTTGCAGCTCAAAAAACCACAATGATGAATGCATGAGAGTATATCAAGTAAATTATAAGAGAATTTTCTATCTGGGGGTGAACTGTTCCTTTAACTATGTGACAAATGGAACAAATGTGTAGCAACACCCCCAACCCCACCTTGAATGATTTTCCTCAAAGCTTTATGCAAACATCAAACAACAATCACTAGGGGTTGGGTCACTTCCACAGAAGTTAGAGTGGCAATAACAAGTACATACTAAAGACTCGCCTGACTGGCTGTGCTGCAGTCATAAGACTTCATCTGCTTAAGTGACTTTAGAGTCATTATAGTTAAATATTTATTTTCCAAGGAACGTTTGTAATTGTTTTGTGTGATCACCAGGTCGACGCTTATGGGTTCATGACTCCTGACTACACGGCATATTCAGACCACTACTATGACAAAAACAGAAAGCCAGTGCGTTTCTATGCCAATCACGACATGCGTTTGGAAATGAAGTTGTGGCAAGAGTTGCATCAAGCTGGACTGATGAACCTCTTCATGCGCCAATAAGCACAAACGGACGAATGCTAGTATTTGTACAAGATGTTTTTTTACTCTTCAGAAGATCTGAAGTGGGTTACAGCAATAGCAGGAATGTATTTGGCATTCCTTCTTTAGAAGGTGAAGCTCATACATTTCTGTTATTGTTTTACTGTATACAGAAGACTATACAATAGAGTGTCTCTATTCTTCTAAATAGGTTCTTCTTAAAATGCACGACAGACCAATAAGATGACTAGTGCGTCTTAGAGAGGCCTTGAACCAGTTATATTTTGGAATAACTAAACCACTGTATTTGTTCACACATAGTGAGTCACTCCGGATTAAGTCATGCAGGATCATGCAGTGTCACTCTGGATTACCTAACTATAATACATCAACGTGCCTTAGGACCTTTTCAACTAATACACACTGTGTGAAAATGTGCAAGACAAAGAATGTCACGAGAAGTCAAAAGGAATCAACCAAAGATATATTTTTTAAATGATTAACACATTTTTAATCATATTGCTTCTAGTGGTACGTGAATATAAATGTTGTGGATTGTGGATGGTCTGTCTGAAATGCACTTATGTTAGAGATCTGGAAATGGTTTTATGTTTTGAATAGATTTTTAAGCTTTAGACTTTTTAGTTAAACTGTGCCTAAAGCTTTTTTTTCAAGTGCAATATCTTCTGTTCAGTACACAAGCTGTTTGAACTGAAATGTGAATTTTCTCTGGTATTTTCTGATAGGGTCTGACTGGTCACATGATACACAATCTGTTGACTGTAACTGTGATTTTAACAGTTTATTACCAAATTTCTTTTTAACTATTATTTTATTTCTGGTTGACTACACATTTATGAAGAGGTTAAGGTTTTTTGCTAACAGATGCAAAGTCACAAATCAACAGAAAATGGAAAGATGATCCATGTTGTGGCATCATGGTGTTTTTATTCTCAGAATAAATCTTTTGAAATTTTTTGTGTAACCCTCTTGTGACTTTGCAGTTGTTGTCTGTTTGATCTAAAAATATTTTTATCAGCTTACTTTAGTTTATAAGCCACAAACCCAGACAGTTAGCAATAAAAGGTATTTTTTAATTAATCATTTACAGAAAATGTGACTAGCTGCCCCCTCCCCTGCACACATTAAATATCATAAAACCAATCATAAAACCTCCTTAAAACATTGTAAGTGAGCCTATTATATGTAGCATTATTCATTCCATATGCAGACTGACTATGTAGCCAACACTTGACAACTGATCTCTGACCAGTTCATAAGATGTTTCAACTCTGTTCTATAAACATTTCTATAAGGGTTCACTGGTTACAGATCAATTAATAATGACATTTCTAACAGAATCATTGCAGTTTATATGCTAAACAATCCCACAATCCTCTGGGGCCAATGACCAATTCACATACATTTATATTCCAAGAAATCGTATCTTCCTTCACAATTAAGACAAGAGTGAGACTGTTTGTCACTTTTTAGTTAAACTTTTAGGTGTTTTCTGATGCATATTTAAAAAGTCTTTAAGTATGCATCTACAAAAAACTCAATGTGTGAGCAATCATTTTTGGTTCATCGGAGCCAAACAGGGAATATTGTTGACAGTTCCTGGGAATATTTGTTTTTGATCACATCTCTTTTATGCGGTTGTAACACGTACACATTAGTTAACGCAGACAATACTGTGTTTGCGGACAAAATGTTGACTGATACCCGCAGCAACGCAGGTGCTTGTTAGATATTCAGCGATGACAGCTGCAAATCGTTTGCTTTAAAAGGAGCATAACCGGTTGTGCAACACAATGACAATGTAACACAAGTTAAAGAGAGAGAAAGCTCATTGTGAATTCTTGTACAAGTACTTAAACGCATGTCTATAAAATGTATGCGTTGTGCCTCTACGAGCCTTGCGCTTTACTGCCATCTTGTGTTGACTGTTTTAGTTGCAATAGTTTATTATACGTGAAAAAAATCTCAGTTAAGACGCTGGTCTCCGGCAGTAACTGATTCTACCTCCTATACAGAGCTGAGCATCATACAAGTGTTTTCAGTAGAGACGAGAGATGAATGTTACTGCGCCACAAATAGAATCTATGTGAAGGTGAGACGAAATTAGGGCCATGTGAAGAATTTCACACTTTGAATTGACAGAATGTGGGTGAAGTGTTTCACTGCTGCTTACTGGATCTCCTTCCACTCAGTGTATCAGAGTCTGAAAGGTTTGTTTCACAGACTCCTCGTGTGCTTCTGAGATTGAATACTGTTGCATGAACTCTAGAAACCTGCTGTAGTTAAAGTTCCCTGCTGAGAGATGCAGAAAACAGATAATTTCATGAACACAATGAACACACAGGCAAGTTCATAAGTGTAATCTTTATTTACATGTTGGCATCGTTTTTTTTTACATTTTCAACAAACATTCCTTGAATACATCTTGCTTATATCTTTTAAAAAGTTTTTACCTTTAAAAGGTATTTTTACAATGTAAAATGTCTTTGTTTTGGACATAATATTGCAATGCCAATGTCAAAATTGTAAAACTATTTTGATTTTAATATTATTAATGTAGCCTTTTCATAAGACTGCCCCTCAGAAAATATATAGCATTTTATTCAGAGATTAAAATGTGTATTCAACTTGTATAAATTACATTAGGATATTTTTCGAATAAAATATTTGGAAATTAAAAATGACTTTGTAACAACATCAGCTGTTATTACATCCCTAGAATATTATCAGTGTTACAAGAAAATGTTGTGTGTAGCAGAACCTTCAGTTACCTTGTTGTCTCATCTCAAGGGGAAGTTGATTCATTTCTTTCTTGCTCAGATTCGCCATCATGACCAGAACAACAGTTTTAATCTGCAGTCTAAAGTCATCCACATCCATGCAGTAAAAGACTGGAACACAAGGTGAGAAAAAAAGCATCAACACTTATAGTTTATAAATCATGCTTTGAGAATTGACAGGGGTTGTGAGTGGCTTTTCTTTCACCATCTGTATTGAACCATTTCATCAACGCTATTATGATGGTTATGTGATAAACATTGGCCAATCAAATTAGAGGACTGGAGGTAACTGTTGTATTATTCTCTCTGCATTCTTGTGAAATCTGTACAGTGCTCAGAAATGTAAGCAAATGGAGATATGAGCCAAATAGTATATTGTGTATAAATAGTTGTTTACAGAAAGCAGGTCAGTGAAGTGGATTTTAATATTTGTATGGTAGTGACATTAACCTCAGTCATTTGATTAATGAGGGGGATGATAGTTATTCTCTATGGGTCTTCTAAGGCACCTCACCTCCCTAAAGGTATAAACTCATGCAAATAGAAAGCAAAAGTGTGTCCTTAAAAGACCTTGTTAAGGCTAATACACACTGTTTCAACAAATGCTGACATTCTATTAGATATTCTATAAGATATTATATTAATCACTCTATTAGAATGATTCATTCATATTATATTATACATTGTTTTGCACATTCTTTTAGATGTTGTATTATACATTCTATTATATACAGTGTTGAACATTCTATTAGATATCTGTGTTTGTTGCTATTTGTTGGATCAGTCTAAATTGGTCTTTAAAGACAAAATAGAAACAATGTTACAATTTTACAACAATGTTACAGTAACAAATGTTACTGAATAACAGAAGTAAATGTTACTGATTAACAGAAAGTAACAGAAAGCCGTTTTTACAAACCTACACCATGTCTGACAGCAACATCTATGTAGTGTAATATATTCAAACATCTGTTTGCTGGTTCCATGGATGCTATATTGATTTCACTACGTGTTGAATAGTGTTGGCACAGTTATAGTGATGGAAATAGTAGCTTGTGCCTGACTCACCACCCTGCTGGTCCTCCAGCCATCTGACAGATCTGCTGTGTTTCTCTGTCCTGCTCTCTTGGCTTATACAGGGATTGCAAGGGGTTCTATAAATTGATGTGCACCTGTTCCACACACCTACCCCCCCAGTCATCCATCCTATCACCATGCAGCTTTGCATCTCTAGGGACTCTAGGGGATTTATTTAAAGCCCCTTGCTGGTGGGTGTCTGTATAACTGCCCACCGCTAGCATCACTGTTTGTTTCCACATTATGACTACAGTTGCAACTTCTATTGGAATCGTGCCTCAAAAAACTAATTTGCTGGTTACTTTTAGGCAATTATGAAGAAAATGTGTGTAAAAATGTGCGAATTAGCACCTTCTTTGCATTATGTAATGAAACTTACATAACAGTGCCATAATAAGTTGTAATGTTCAAATACAGTATTAGCCTTTAGATGAATTATTCCTTTTAGGCTCATTTAGCTCAAACTGTCTGTAGTTCTTTCAGTTTAATTTTCTAGCTACTCTTTGTGCATCCAGAAGTCAAAATCTCAAAGTCTTAGCAGTGTTGACGTAGCAGGATCTAGCTCTAAAAATATATTCAGATGTTGCGTCTGTTTGTTCTTATTCTCTCTATAGCTGTCAGTCTTTTGGCCTTTTCACAAAGTCTTTTGGACTTTTCACAAATGACAACTTGTTCACACTCAGCATCTACACAATCACACCTTGATGTGCATTAGGTGCTTTTAAGTATAATCGCTTTACTGTGGGTCCAGATTTCGTCTGGCTGTTGCAGTCGGTTTGGGAGGAAGCATGTAATCATGTTAGATGGCTGTTTGAACTGGATCAGAACAGAAGAGAGATGACAAATGTGAAAACAGGCTAAAAACACTCGGGGGCTTTCTGGTTTAAATTAAGCAACGCAAGACATGGCAATTTATTATGTAATGTGTTATGACTCATAACCTGAAAAGGGATTCTTAAAAAAGGAAAATGCAATTAGTCCCACTGGATTCAATTTATGTCCCATAATAAAAAGACACAGTCTTTGTTATATCTGTCATAACATACAATATGATTGAGCCCTGAGGTATTTGGTGCTGTATTGATTTAGCAAAAGTCAAAAGTAAAGATGTGAGTTTATTTAGGTGTAGACATTGATTTGTCTATCCACCTGAAGCTCAGCTATATCTCAGCTTTCCTTAAATGAAGACTCACTGCAGACTTACTCTACTGAATGCTTTTATACCATAGTAACTTTACATTACTTTCACATATATGCATTTAGCAGACACTTTTATCCAAAACAACTTACAGTACATTCAAGTTAAACATTTCATCAGTGTGCACGATCTCTGGGAATCGAACCCACAACCTTTCAGCTGCTAATGCAACACTCTACAGGAGCACTTATAATTACACTTATAATGAACAATTATAGTAACATAACTTAGTGTTAAACTTCAGCTCTTAAGACATTCACAAGAATTGCACCCATTATATATTTTAAGCTACTACTGTAGAAAACATCACATTTTAGCTTCTCTGAAGAAAATATTGCAAAAGATGTTGCAATTTCGCATGAATAGTGTCTGGTAATAGCTCCCTCTTTCCCTTTTAAAATGTCAAATAATGCACTTGTCAAGCAAAATGGACAGATGATTGACTACTTGATTGTGAGAGTTCATTAATAAGAGCCATTTTCCTCTAGTCAATTTGGTCTCACTTTTACCTGTGAGTGAGGGAAATCAATCATTTTGTTTTCAGGTTTGCTTCTGCAGTAGCAACACCACATGAAATAAATAAATAATAGAAAAATCTGTTTTATTGCAGGCTATTCATTTGACTCACCATAAATCTCTAAAATCAAGGCCCACTGTTCGATAAATATTGATTTTTTTAGTCTGTTTAGTCTGTTTGAATTGCCTCCTTTCAAATGTATAATTATAACATGCACAGCCACACAGTTTTAGTTGTGCTATAAAGTTAAGACATTGTAAACACTCTATTTAAATATGCTAATGTAGCTACCAACTGTCATGGCATTACTATTCTTTCTTTGGACATGTTATAATGGTAATACCATGTTTTTTACCTTACCATATTTTTTAAAAACCTTGGAGTACCATGTAAACATTGTATTTTCAAATATTGAAGTATTACTGTACCATGGCAACCCCATGAGGTGCTGCTATGTTACTAACTAGCTCAGTAAGACTATACATGGCCAATTTTATTTTCATAAGAACATGAGGAAAT
>JAZGTK010008210.1:0-18526 GCA_036877625.1 Ambastaia sidthimunki
ACCGGGTTGTAGTGCAAATAGTTACAACTGTTTACTGCACTTTGTTATTCTTCTAGTAGTAGTACTCTATACTGCAGTATGTATGCTGCATGCACACCACATGTTTCTGTTGGCACTTTATATAGTAGGTTCTAAGTACAAGGATCAGTTTCCCTCACAGGCTGTTTTTTCTGCACTCCTGGTGCGTTCCAGCGATCAATAATTCTCAATCAATATTTCATATCAGACAAGAAAGGAGCCTTTTCTACCAACAGATTATATGGTATCGTTCAAACAGGCTCGACTTATCCACACGTGTCACTCTTTAGACAGGAGATGAATAATTCATGGGTGGGACAGCGATACACATTTGCCCCTTGACCTACATGTTCTTGTTCCTCAGAGGCGGCAGGCGCATTATCGTTGGGATGTCCATTATTTGTGCGTACTTGACAGGCTGACTGAATACTGTTTAGACTGTTTAGCAAGCATTTTTTGTAAATCAAAATGCTCAGCTAAAAGGCCTTTCTTGAAAGCATCAATGGATCCATTAGGATGGCATTATGGAGACGTGTAGCTGAAAAAGAAATTGAAGAACGAGCAAAAAATCATGAAATAAATTCTACAAAGTCTAAATCAGAAAGTAAAGCCACCCCCCTTAATACAATCTGGCCTCATCGGATAAATTCTCGGCATCTCGTTTTAGATTTCATTAGAGAGGAAAAACAGACCGATTCAAAGATTATAATTACAGCCATTTTCCATAAAGTTCAGGGTCATTACAGTAATTATAGAAACAGTATCTCTCTTGCGTGATTCTCAGGAGATGCAAGTTCAATGTTGTGGTGTCTGTTCCTGCTGCTTTGTTCTCCTCATAATTTGTCACTCATATCATCTCCTGGTACAACATATTCCTCAGGTTTAAACTAGACAGAAACTCTGGTTTAAACAATATTCCCTTTAATTTTTGTTATTGCCACAGAGAACTGGCTGAGTAGAAACATGTACCGTGCTTACTATAACTCTTATTTGTAGGGGTCAAGCTGTATTGTATCTGTTAGTGTTCTTCTTCTGTTTTTGAGTCTATGGCAGCTCATGGAACAGTATGGTAAAATGTTCTATGATTTTGTACACAGGTAAAGGAAAGTCTGAATTGTTACCATAGCAAATTTGGCATCTTTAATTCAAACCCTCTAGTGCCACCAACAGTTCAAATTGTCCAGCCATTTTGAATATTCCGAAAAAAATACTTTTTTAAACTTCTCCAACAGCATTTGTCCGATTTGCACAAAATTTGGTATATAGCATCTAGAGACACTGATGACAAAAAGTTAGTAAAAGCGTTTCGATAGACACAACCGCTCTTGTATACCACATTCACAAATTTGACAAAGAGCTTGCCAGAGCCTCTTCACAACACTTTTGTGTATTGACATGAAACATGGCATATGTCATTAAACCTGTGACATGAGGTACAGTTTTGACACAGCACCACCTACTGGTCCAAAGATATAAAAATATTTTTGTTTATAACTTTGAAAAACCTTCATCAAAAACCATAGAAGTGGCTTGTTTTAAATCTTTGGGGCATCCTGAGTAAAATGATACCCAATAATTCTTCGTTGGCCATTTTGGGCATCAGCCATTTCACATATTTTAGTAAAATGCAATATTTTACGAACACCATTAAGTATCATTACAAAACTTGGTAAGGTTCATCATCGCCATAGCCTGAGGGTTCCTGCAAAAGTCATAAAAGTTTATTCAAATGCTTATAACTAATAATTTGTATTATAAAAAAATTAAAACATTAGATGGCAAGATGAGGCTGTGTCTCAACAACGATTTACTGTATTTATATGAAACTTTGCAGTGTCATTGTGTTCACATCCTAACTCTTAAAACGTTTTGGTGACAGTGCCTCCTATTGATAAAAAAAATAAGTCATTTTATATTATTTTAAGTGGTTTACTCATGTTTTTAATTGCTGATTGGCTACAAAAGTGTTGTGGTGGTGTTGTGTCTGTTTTCTTCACAGCTAGAACCATTTTTATAGCCAGAACAAACACTTTTTTTTCTTCTGTTTGGGTGTCGATTTTAATTTTCAGCAGCACTTCTCAGAAATCACATACTTCACCTTTAATAAAACATAGACAGATTTGTGACCATGTTAACTCTCTTTGATCTTTGGAATATTCTCAGATCCTGTTGGGATAACATACATCAGGTTTAGCACAACTTTTTGCCATCCATGCCAGCTTGAGTGCACGTATCTTTAAAATAAAAGGGGTAAATATTAAAGACTCATTAGGTTTTATCTAATTAATTAATTAACTGATCCTAAGAAAGCTCACAGCACCCGCACAGTGCTGAAAATCAATGAATAAGCAAATGGACTCTGTGTTGAAAGTTGCCCAATCATTTATTAATGATTTATGAAATCTCTAGGCTTTATCATACATTTTTGAGTCTGCCTTCTGAATGGTTTTTTTGGTCTGTGCAGGGGGGCGATATCAAAAGTGTTGAGCAGCACACATCTGTAGCTTTGAAGGAGCATTGCTTCCAACCCCGGGACTCTTTCTGCAGTTTTATTAGTAAGAAAACCTCTCAGAGAGAATCAAATGTATCAGGATAAGTTTAGTCTTATAGCTGAAGCTCTGTATGTTGAATCATAATTGAAAGTAACATGAATTTCTGAACATTATATTAAAATAACTTTAATGCACATTAAAGAATTAGGTACAGTTTTTACAGTAAGATTGTGGTAACTATTTGTTAGTTAACTATTTTATGTTTGAATTCATATTTTTTAAATGTGAATGTAAGCATTGGTTAAATTTTATTGTATTTATACATTTTATTGAATGGCCTAATATGTGAATTTTTAAATTGTTTTCAAATGTAGGAAACTAGAAATATCATAACTTATCCTCTTTGTTAATTCTGGTGTCTGACCGGTGCCCTGTTGTTCCACCGTTATGTGCAGACAGCAGTAAAACACACGGATCCTCGACTGCACAGTTCACACATAAAGCATCTTGTCATTTTCACGAGAATCTCTCTTTTTACACCTCTGCTCCTCTGAGCTGAGATGACAAGCACATAAATAAAACATGTGTTGAGCACTGATTACTTAAGCTTATCTGCTAATGTGCTTGGAGTTTGTTTGGCTCTCAGGGAACTAGCACGGTAGCCAAGCAATTCCAACAAAACCATGTCTGAGAGGGAGGGATTGTCCGTTTAACGCCCTATTTTTCTCATTATGTTGGCTGTTATTGTTTCTGAGAAGTGCCGCCAGCCAAAAATATACGGTTAGCTTTTAGCCTCTTCATGAATGCTGTCTGCTGCTCATCTGTAACGGGAATAATAGGAGACGTCTTGTGTGGGTGAGAGACAAGGGCTGAAGCTTTTCTTCTGCACGCTGACACCCTGTAATCACGTTTAGAGCGAGAAATGAAATTTGCCTCTGCGGCGGGAGACATCGTAACATCTCCCGTTCAATTACATACGGCAGCTTTTCACTCTCTCCTGTGGAACAAATAAGTCACTGTTATTTTTTTCTTTCACACTTGCTGGGTTAAATATAAAGGTCTGATTTGATTCAGTGCTGTCAGGGTAATTTATATATTTTTTATTTATTATTTAAAAACAATAATATTATTTGGAAATATTTCTTTCCAAGCAGGTTTCCAAAGAACTTCCCCATCTACCATTGGTTAGTTAAAAACCCCAAACTCATGTCATTGGTTGAGCCCATGTTGCTGTGTTACACTGGTTGGAATGTTTAAAGATATAGTATTGTATTGTATTTATTTTATTTAAAAACGTTTGCATACATGTGGTGTGTATCAAGAGTCTATTACAAACTTTTAGTAATCCTTGAGATATAATCACAATTAAGCTTCATCACAGAATAGCTCATGGTGGCTTATTAAACTATTAAGAGTGACCATTATTGGATCACAGAAATGAATGTCATAATCGTCATTAAGGCCCCAAGTCTGTCATATTGTTCAGCTCACTTCTTCTCCCTGGTGTGACATCAGCACTACCCTCAACTTCAGTCATTCTTGGATGTAAATTACAGTAGAACAAAAGCAATTAACTTCACGTGGAGAGAAGCTCTCAAGGTTATTTTTACAGTTAAGAGCCTATTTGTGTGGCAGTCACATCAAAATGTTCTTTGCCAACACTTTTAGATTTAGACACATTTTTAATTTGTTTTTGAAAATCGCAAGTTCCAATCAAATTTTTTAAATGCAATGCAATTTTGGAAGTTGAGGTGCAGGAGTTTTCAACCATTTATACTGTTGTTTAAACAGTACTGAGATTTTACAGATATAGACATGAGTGCTTGTAAGGAAGAACTGTATACTAGATTTGCCAAAGTATGCCAGGTTTATAGCTTCAGATCTCTAGAGTTTAGTTTGAGATGTGTTTGAGTAGCAAGCAAATAGACATTCATGAGCAGAACTGAATATTACACTTTGTTTCCTAACTGTAAAATAATGTGTACTTCTAATACTTCAGTTTGTCACTTTGCATGTCAGTCAGACGGTCTGTTAAAGTCTGAATAGGCAGTTCTTAGCGAGAATAAGCTGGAAAGTGGACCAGACATTATGCCCAAGTAAAAAGTCTGACTAGCATGACTAATGGGGTGTTGCTCATGTAAGTTTTGTTATATGATCGTTATTTTTTTCACGTGTCCTCGTATGGTCAATGTCATTGCAGTTCTGTACTAGAAACAATCTCCTTGCCCTGACTTTGTTAAAAAAACACTTCTTTTCTTTTCAAAGCCCCCTTCTCTTTTGCAATGAAATGTGCCCTAGAAAGGGGTGGAGGAACACAACAGACGAGTAAAAAACTTTTCAAAAAAGGCTTTGTTAGAGACTTTTTGTGTCGCCGTGCTGTGTGCTTTAGAACACTATCAGGGTTCAAGGAAGGCTTGGATAGGCAGTAGAATCCTGCTCCGTGCTTTCATTTAGCAGGCAATTTGCCAGTGAGCCAGCAAGAAAATGAAACTCTGGCTGTCTTTTCATCACCAGTTGAAAAGGCGCTCAGTTTCCTGCTCGTGTAGATGGTGCTAATTAGTGCACCCTGGAGATTACCCAGAAGGCCACTAAACCCTTGGTCCTACATCCTTCCACCCCCAACTGCTGGCCAAAGCTAAAAATAAAGGGGCTCGTTCTTCCTGATGAAAGTTAGAGAGGACTGCAATTACAGTAAGGGTGAGGAAACAAGCCTTCCCGCTGTGCCTTCCCATCTCGCTGTGAGAGCCACTGGAGATGAAGCTTCTATACACTCTACATTCACTAACAGTGCAATAACATTCAGATTACTGTCTTTCTGAGACATGCAATAATAGCTATGCCTCTCATGCCTCTTTGTGTTCCAGCCTTATTATTAAAAACGACCCTGGCAAGCTGCCATTAAACCAGATTAACTGTAACATATTTACAGGTCATATCATTAGCAATCAATAGTTCCTCAATCTTTTGAGATGCAAAATCTCAATATACATTCAAAACCTACAACACTGTACTCAAAACTTTCTTCCAAGTTCATAAAGAGCATCTATCAAGATATAAAGAGCATCATAAGAGCATCTCGGAATTACTGCTACATTGCAACATCTTTGTGACATCACACCCCAGCATTAGTTGTGAGCAAGTTTATTTTAGGTCATTGATCATTTAAGTCTGATCTTAGCAATTTGTGCAACGCATTTCAGGGTGTTTTACAAACCTCACGATGCAATGCAGGCTTTAGAATAACATTAGAATAATCTCTGCAGCTAAGAAGCTGTTATTCTAGGACAATAGATAGTTGCAGTTTGTAAGAAATACTACAAGACAAAACACCCACACAGATGTTGTTCCTTGACATCACCAGTCACATAATGAAGAGTGCTGTTCATTAGATTCTATTTTGTGACTTAAGTTTAGTAAACAAATCTTTTTCTTGAATATTTATCCAATGCAGGTCAGGTAATACTTAAGTTGACAGCTAAAAAATGCACAAATGTCATTTAGATTAAAATCAAAACACCCTTATTAGAAAATATAAGCCAAGAAATATTCTGGGTAATTTGATGGGACGTCACCTTCATTGCAGACCCTGAACAATATATACTGTAGCACAAGGCCTTTCTGATGGATTTGTCCATTTGAAGCACCCCAGAATTCAGTAGCGTCTTGTTTAAGTGTTTAGGCACCTCTTCCTCAGCCCTCCCCACGAATATCTTCCTCATTCTGCTGTAGGGGTGTTGTCAGTTCTGATTGCCCACATCTCTTCACCTATTGAATCCCTAAACTCCTCTTCCCTCATTAGTTTCCAGTGCTTCCTCTGCCTTCCAAAAGAGCAGTCCATATTAATTCCCTGTGAACTGCCAGAACCAATCAGAGTCACCGGAGCGGGTGAGATAATACTTTCACTATCATTTTATCTTGGAGGGTGATGGGAGATTTAGACGAATATAAAGAAGGAGAGGGAGAAAGGGGAGACAGTAAGTGAGATGTGAGTTTCTCTAGTTGGGCTCTTGTCATTAAGCACACCTTCTGAAGGAATAATTGGGATTTGGGCTCCATAACAAAAGAAAGAATTGGAGAGTTTCACAGAAAGCCAGTAGAGTGCAACAGATAAAAGTTGTTTGGGAAAATGGAGCCCAATTATGCCGAAATATCTCATATGTGGATGACATCACACACATGTAAGGACGAGCTGCATGTGTATTGAGAAGATCTATACAGGCTTTTGAAGGAACATCAGGGCTTTTGGTTCTAACCCTGGATGACCTTCTCTTGAATAATCACTGGCTCTATCTTTGTATCTTCTCAGTCTAGATGTGATTGTTTGATGTGTGAACTTTAAATAGCCTCTCCTCTTCCATTATTCATTACATTTTTTTCCTAATTTGGGACATGGATCGTTTATGCCCTGCCTGATCGGACTGGAGACAAGTGTCTCTGTCTGCTAAACAGCTTCACTCTGCATTAAATTTTAAATCTCGGCTCAAATTTTTTCGTGGCTGTAATTAGTGTTATGGTAATGAGCATTGTTTTAAAGTTGGCTTCCAGCTGCCTTTGTCGTCATTTAACTGCTTCCATACAGAGCAGCTGAGATTACAGATAGATGGACTGTGTCAGACACAACAATTTGTTTATCATGCAAAGTTTTAGTTTGTTTAAAGTTTCTTTCCTAACTGATAAAATCAGAAGCTACTACAAGGAGGTCTAAGGTTTAAAACCTTCGTAGTAGAAATAGTGTAAATACAAACATAGAAATTATGTAAACATAGACAAATAGTATTACGTGTTATATTAGTATATTGTTGTAGTAGTATGTTCTTAAGTATTTTTTATTATCTAGTATTAGGAATTATAGTGGCAAAGTTTTAAAAGATTTAATGACATCATTAAAAAATGAAGTGAAATCAGAATCTACATTCCTTTAAATTCCTGTAGTTCAGAGGCCTTATGTGTGGAATACTCAGTGCTCATAGATAACTAATAAGAAAGTGAGAGAGAGAGTGAGAGCATTATCATTTTTTTTCTGTTGGTCATGTACCTGTCCTGAAGATGATGAGGTTTTGTGATGGACGTTGCAGGAAACCTGAGAAGAGGGAAGTAAAAAATACAGTAATACAATTCCTGCGACCTAACATTACAATGATACATCCCGGTGATACAAAAATAAATAAATAATAAAGTGCGGAAAGCCGATTTAATGGATGGAGGTTATTAACAATAAAACATTGTGACTCTTGAGACAGACTGAGACAGAAATAATAAAAGGGCTTGTTGGGGGAAAAAAGTTAAAGAACGAGCGACAGAAGTCATTTCTTTTCATCATGGAGGTATCTTCTGAAAAGCAAATGTGGTAGATTTCATCTGGGTCTTTTGTTTTGGGCTTGTCATTGAACTCTAGGGGGAATTGTGCTGCACTCCAACTTTGATGCACTCCAAGCAAAGAGAAATGAACTATCTGATTTATTGCTTGTGAGACAGCAAGGAGGGGCGGAGACTGGAGGAAACATGATGAAATTTAATTAATGCTCTTATCACGTTTATTTCACCTGCTGTGTTGGTGCCGGCGTGGCTCCGAGATGTGAAATTACCTCCCGTGAATCAGAGAGATTGTAGGGGAAAAACGAGCGCCCACAATTCAGACTGTCAGTGCGGCCAGTTAAAAAGTCCCTCAATTACTGTCATTCAGCGTCATAGTGACGCTCACGGGGAATACAGGAGCCTTCGACTTTCAGCCGGCTTGAGCAAGGTGAACATTAACTGGAGGTGAATTAAACATCGCCAACAGCCAATATACTTCATGTCAATAAGCTTTGTTTACAGCAAAACATCTGCAGCAGGGATTTACTGTTCTGTTCTCTTGGAATTAAATACAATATCTGCTCAAGCCAGTGTTGTATTGGTTATGTGACAGGAGAATGATTCCAGCTCACCAACCTCGCACAACCTGTATACTGTATTACCACAATAAGCTTGTTTTCAACAAACATTATGTGCCAGAGTTTAAAGCAAATCTGGCTAAGTGTCATTATTTTATTAAATGTTTTCTATGCCAGTTAAATATGGAGACAAATCCATTGGTAAGTAGATTTAACCGCACAAGTGTAACCACACAGTGCATAAGCTGTGTACTGAGTCTCTCAAAGTGTCAAGATCTGACTGGTTAACATGGACTTATTAACCACTGCTAGTAAATGCTATAGATACGTCTAATTGCATAGTCAAATTTAACATAGTATTCTAACAAAAATGAAAATATTATTAATAAATAAAAAGGTTATAAATAAATATATCATTTTATTATTATAAAAATATTTTTATGAATAGATGTTTTGTCACTTGTTGATTTTTTTAGAAGTTCCTTGAAGCATAAAGTTATATTTTCCCTATCTGCTGCTTTTGATGTCACATCTCAGTATAGCTAGCGGAGGATTGAAACTCAAGTTATTATTGCCAGCCAATTAATGCTGTCCCCTCATATTGTTCTTTTCATGTGGCTCCAGAGTGATTTGTCGAATAGCATTTACTCAAAACAATCAGTTCAAAAAACACTGTACTCAGAACTAAGTACCCATGAGCAAATAAGTTTGTCCAACCAATAGCAGACTGTGGGCTGGAAACCCGTTTCAAAACAAGTCATTACTTTTGCAATTCTGTTTGGTGACACCAGTGGCACTGAAATTTCACGTCACCTTTAAACATCTTTTGTCTCTTTATTTTGTAAAGAGATCTGCAAACGTGTGCTGCAGACAACATGCGGCTAGGAATTTCAAAAACCCGACTTCCTAGGAGGCAGATCTGCAGCTACAAGGTGCTGACAAACTCCATCTCGTTCATCTGAGCCTGTGAGAAGGGTGAGAGTGGTTATGGAATATTGATGCTCCTCTGGCATGGGCCGCATACAAACCAAATAGGTTTATGTAATTGTGACCGATACCATTTCACGGTGTATCTGGATTAAATTGACATTTTCAACTCTGCTTCCGTGCATTTTAATGCTCAAGACAGGACAGAGTAGTAGAGTAGCGAATGGGCAGGTTTAAACGTTATAAATATCCATTTGGAAAATTGTGTATTGTTATTTGTCCGCAGGTGCTTCCAATTAGTCAAAGGTTAGACTGGAATGGTCGGGCAGTTTGTCACTGCTAATGATGCTCTTACAACCACTTGCCATACAGACACTGTTAACCTTTAATGTTTTTGCACTCTTTTAATTGTTGCTTTACCCCCTCTGATTACCATGGTGACCTTGGCAGGAGAAGTATGAACTCAAGCGTACAGTGTGTTGGTTGCTTCATGAACGATCTGCAGAATTCAGCTCACCCATAGGGGAACACATTGACCTTTGGAATGAGACATTTTTAACTGGGTAGCATTTACATAACTCTCTCCAAGATTCATAGCTAGGCACTTGAAAATGCAACCCAGTTTGTCTCTTTATCTGACCTCGAGACTGCTCCTCATTATTTTCTGTGGCTGTAATTCAAAACGTTTATAGCGTTTAGTGCTCATTTGAATATCTTCCCCACTTTATGAGCTGTGTACCCTCATGTGCCCTTTTCCTACTTGATCCCACTTAGATGCCGGATTCACTTAAGGTAACTTCCTGGAATGGTGTGGAGAGTGTTGTTGAGCAGATGCTTCTGGAAGCGCTAATGTTTTTTTGCAGTTTTAAAGCTAATTTATTTCTCATTGTTAAAATGCAGCGTGTGTATTCACTTTTGTCTCATTTTTAGGATGGCTTCTAAAATTGATTAGCCATGTTGACCTATGCCATGTTTAATCCTGTTTAGCCTAACTAACCTAACTTTAAGACTTTTTCAACCAGCTTCTTTAGAAAGTAATGAGCATGGCCATGCTGGTCCACCAGCCACTCCAAACCAGCACTAACAAGCATTAATCAGCTTCTACCAACATTAAAATATATTCTAGGTTATAGTGTTTCAGGTGTTAGTTTAGAGGTGAGTTTCCTGTCACTCTGTCATAACTTGTAACTACTCCTGGTGGGTTTGACGCCCACCCATCTATTCCTATTAGAGGAGCCTAATTCAGAGCAACATAACAGCTGTGTAACAGGCACCATTACAAGACAAGTGCAACCATCTTTCTTCATTAGCTGTAGCTAACAAGAAAAAACAAACAATAACAGTAAGCAGTATGCCCCCTTAGGTATGTTTGGGCCCTAACACAATAAGACAAGCCAGAGTCAGGCGTTGTTAAAGTTTGTTTTTGTCAGTTCTTCTGCACTTCCTGCGGTGTTCCTGTAGTTCTAGATGACCATCCTTCAACCATTAGTCTGTGAGAGATTGCTTTGTGTGGAGTAGGGTTCTACAAAAAGTCTTGCTGAGTGCTTGCTAAGTCCTACTAAAGTCTTGCTGACTGGGAGACCCTTCTATATTGCAGGATATACATTAGCCTACCTTATCTTTATGTCCTGCAGAAAATATCAGGTTGAGGTGGTCAAGCTGGTCAACCTGTGGTTCAAACTGTGATTTGGAATATGGATAACCAAGCCTCCACCCACTTATCCACGGTTGGGATCCAGTAGCTTTGGACAACTTACCAAAGTACAAGAAACTGTAAATCCAGCTATGACATGAGGTTGGTTTTAGTTAGGTCTTTCAGCAGGGTAAGAGAGTGTAAAATACAGAAAGTGGCCCATTTACAGCCTTATGGCTAAACACAAAGCAACATTTAGGGATGAGAAGCTGTGAATAAGCTAGTTTGATGTTGAACAGATATATATTGTTTCGAGAAGACAACACAAATGACAGTTTTGGCAAACCATTATGTGCTCACAATTTGTGTGTTAACCCATGCAGCCAAGAACTAATGGTTTAAGCAAGCAGTAAATTAAACCAATCTGAGCATCTCTCAGCCGGCTCTCTCAGCATGAATGTAATTGGCATTATTGACAATTTTGAAGCATTTGGAAGGGGAAATGGTTTATTATGTCAGGAATTATGGATTAATAAATTGTTAAAGGAATAAAATGGTACAATTCAACTATATTAAGAGAGAGAGAGAGACACAACACAAAACACAATGTTTCTCAAGCGGCTTTAGGATTGCTTTGCTAATTCATATAATTGGTTTTTCTCAACTAATGTCTTTACGTATGAGGGAAAATGATCTCACACCTGATAATTACCATTTCAGCGTCTTTTGTGTTTTTTTACGCAAAATTAATGCAATTCACACAACATATTATTTCACTTGTGTGCCAATGTACACATTGCCCTTGATGTTGAACAAGTGATGAATATTATGCGCTACATAATATGCACCACATGAATTCTATGCAAATTGAGTTGCACGGGGCGAGTTATTTGTAATAGATACCTCATTGAGGTTGAGTAGTTACTGCAGTCCTGCAGAGCGTGTAACATGCATATACTGAACACTGAGCACTGTGCACAAACTTAAATCTCAAAAAAGCTTATTTTGCAGTAATTAAATCTTAAGAGATTACAAAATTTAGCTTAATTATTTCCCCCCTGGAAATTAACAGGAAACGTTGACCTTTAAAATAAATGTCTCTGTATGTCTGGTAAGAGTATGCGGGTTGGGAAATAGTCACTAACACACTTATTAGCAGATCTGGACATGTTGAGCTACATTCACACAAGTGCAAAAGGTGGTTTAAAGGTTAGTCTGGTTGAAATACACAAATACATGTTTTCCCACAGTTTAAAAACTTCACAATAGATAACATGAGTTTGTGGGCTAATTAAGATACAGCAGTATAAGACAATCCCAACACTTTGCCCCTTTTACATTTTCCCCTCTGGGTAAGACACTCTTGGCAACCGTAGAGCCATCACACTGCATTATGGCAATATTAATTTAATTAGATCCACCAGTGGGCACAATAAAGTCTTTCTCTATGCACACAGTTTCTTTGATCCTACAGGCATAATCTGTAGAATTTTATTACTTATTTGATTAACATCAGATTGTTGCCAAACATGGTTTCAGTCTGTTTATGAATACTGCTTACAGATTTCTGGTTAGTGTGTTGTAGGGTCCAAAAGTTTAACACCACTAGTGAAAATGCTCGTATTTTGCATTTTTTCTAATTTCATATATTTTAGTTACAAATTCTATTATCACAATTTGAGAATTTCCCAGTATTTGGTTTGTTCCCTTTTACTTTATTGACCCTATGCACTCAAGCTGGCATTAGACTTTATAACAATTGTGCAAAACCTGGTGATCCCTGTTGTTTCTGCAAGACTTGAGAATGATTCGAAGAATGTTCATTTTAGGCTGCGTCCAAAAGCTTAGGCAGCTAACTTGTTACCTCACTGTCCTATCAGCCAATGACTTTACAGAAGTGTTTGTGCACTAAGACACTCCCAGAAAAAGTTTCAGACAGGCTTCATAGTCAGCATAACTAAATTATATTTGAAGTATAAATTGAGAGCGTTTTGGTGAATAAATATATTAGATAATTTTACATAATTATTAGATATTATTATTATTAGATATTATTAAAATTATTAGATAATTTTATATTACAAATTGAATATTTAAAAATTGCAATAATAATTTCTTGGTAGAAATCAAATTAAAAGTTGTTAAAACTGGATATACCATGTCATCGTACTGCTCTCTCGGTCGCTATTTTGATTTTTTAAGCTTGTCTCCTTTTAACCAATCACCTTCCCTGTGGATATACACGCACAGTATTGTGGGATATCAAAGGCAGCAAGAGATACGTCCATGCTGCCCTCATAAATCGATCAGTTGAAGGTATCTCTGGAGACAGGAGGTGAAGCATACATTGGTTTTGAACGTGCCTTGATGCCTTCCTATTTTGGATATGTTCTCCAGAGGCAGCATTTTCCAGCTTTTGCAGCTTTAGGCTCAGTTTTGAAAGCAAGACGATCTGACCTTTTGCACAACATGGTCAATGGTTGCATAAATGCTTACAATTGATTAGTGACCAAGACAGAATCTTAAATGTTTCATTAGGACTGTATCCATATAACAAACCAAAAATCTGAACAGAAACTTTTTGATGGCAAAGTGCAAGAGAAAAAATAAGTTAAAAAAAAATCTCACCGACAAGGAAAGACAGTCAGAGAATGGTTAGCACTTAAGCCATCTCTGTGTATGGCAGTCCAGGCGTACAGAAAACCAATATAGTCCATAATTTTGTGCTGATTGTGTTCTGAGACTGCAGTAATGAAGGCTTCAGCAGCTGCAACAGTAGAAGTCTGTCTGAGAAGACAGAAGGAGCAGAAAGAGATTAAATTCTGTGGGGAGTATTTTGTCTGGGAGATTGGTTCTTATCATCGGGCTCTGCTCCGGCGTTCCATGGAAAGAATGTGGGAAAGAGGGAGTGGGGGAGATGAGAAAAGAAGAAAGGGGGTATTAAGTGTGGATATTTAAGGATATTATTAATCCATTGTTCCATGTTTGACATTTGTCGATGTATCTCTTCAGATCACTTTATTCTGGACGTGCGGCGCTATTATTAAATTCCGTTCTGTCATCATGTTTAACATTCCCTGTAAGCCGATGCGTGAAGGTGTTTTTCTAATCACATGTCTCCTTTTATCTGTGTAATCTTCAACTGTGTAGGTCATTATGAATGGATATTCATATAAATCCCTAATTAATGGAGCGTCTGTCACCTCTCTCTATGCAGCTGTATAATATAATCATATGGTAAGTTAGTGTTGTACTGAAACATTTTTAATAGGCCTAAATGTTGTTCTGGAAAAAATGTATACTAACTAGATATGATATTATATAATAAGACCAGACCAATGTCAAACTGAATGCAGATTTCAAACAGATTGAGATGAAATTGCTTGACAAGATTGTTTAAAGAAGAACCTGTTATAATAGTAATTTGAATAATATTGATGATAATATTAAATGATATTCATGCATTTGCTGTTAAATGTTGATGAATGGCTGTTTGATACTAACTAATGGGTTTGCAGGGAAATGTAAGACTGGCAATAACTATCTTAAATAAAACTTGAAAATGGCTAGTTTTCCAGATATTTATGCAGCGTGAGCTGGATTGGGAAAGGACAGATATGTATAAGGCATATGTAACAATTCATCAATGCTATAAACCCCCTGCCCACTTTTACATGTGTGATTTTGGCTAGAATGGTCGCAAGGAAGCTGTCCGGCACATCTCACAGACTTTTTAGATTGATCGCTCGGAATGGTGGTGGAGGTAACGTCTGAAACAGATGAAATCACAAAGCAATCAGTGTACTGTCACCACTTTGCCGGGCAGGCTGGCGAGCCGATTGCCTACAGAACTAATCCAGCCCCCAACACAAAAAGTGGACCGGCTCTAATTGAAATCCATCAGGCCACCAGGAAAATACATTGCTGATGCAAGTGGGACATTTTATGGCTGTTGTATAATAAATTGTATTTTCAAAATACATTTGCTTGATGATCACGAGGTGGTGTGGGGGGAATGCTTATCGGCTTCATGACCGTGCCGTGTTTGAAATGAACCGGCGCAATAAAGTCAGGTAGAATCCGAAATGGGATTAAATGTCGTCGTGTGGCTGCTTTGCATTTTTCATGATAATTACATGGGAATTAAATTTATTTTCACTGGCTGTCTTAATAAAGCAAATCAATATCTGAAATTGCAGAATGAGATTGCAATACTTGACTATTGAGCTTTTGTTTCTTGTTGTGTGGCACAGGGGAAATATCTTCTGTCCTGTGTTTCTGGAAGTCCTTGTGAAGTCTCTTCAGTGTTTAAAGTAGCTAATAACATTGGTCTGTTTTGTCTTTCATTATTAATGGATCCTGGATACTGTGGGACATACAGAGGGCGGAAACTCTCTAATCTTTATGATGCCAAGTATCAACACCTGCTCTCCTCACATTAATAAATATGATAGCAAGGTGGTAATAAAACTGTGCTCAAGGGGGGCCATATATATTTGTGTATACAGTGTCCCCGCAGGCTAAAGCTTGTTCCGAGCAGCAGGTTAGTCTCCAATTCTCTTTTTATTGTGTGTAGAGGTTTATGGTGTCTACTTTATGAAGGAATGAGCTGAACAAAACAACAGTAATACGAAAAGATTCAGACTTTAAATTCTGATTGGCTGATGTACACTTGTAACCACACATTCTATAATACACATTGCTTGACAACCATAAACAGCCTACAGTTATTCAAATAAGTTAACTTGTAACCTACATTAATGAACTAAATTTCCAGGAGGAGCAAATGTTTACTACAATGATTAACATAAGAAAAATAATAAATGTAAAATCGTTTTATATTTCTGTTGCCACCTACAAGTAATGAGACATTCAAGTCTGTGCATTACATTTATTTTACCATGTTTAAAGCTCTTCTGCACCCTTTGTATTAAATTAATTGTTGCTTTTTATACAATTTGGATAAAGACAATAAAGCTTTCTGAATTATTTGGCTTGTTGAATGTAAGCTCTGACTAAACATAGCTGACCTGTGACAGAGAATTTGTATAGTAATTATTTTGTATTAAAAGTTTCTGAAAAGCCTCACAAAATTATTTTGTGGGCAACTGAATGTTCCAGCACTAAGGCATTACAATACACATTTTACCACAATAACCATTGTTGGCTTTTTGAGAGCTGTGGAAAATAGTTTGTCTTATTGGAGCAGCCAGGCTGAGGATAAGGTCAACAATCTCTCACTATGAATTGCCACAAGAGATTGCGAGTTTGCATATTTTATGTTGATTGTAATTAGTTAATGGCTATGTTGAAATCAAATTAAATTTCTAAACAACTGAAGCGGAGTCCCCACTTGACCAGACTTTTTACTGTTTTTAATGAATCTGTTGAATAGGCTGTATGCGGTAGTGATTTGTAAAGCCTGGCCTGAATGATTAGAAATGATGAATTGAGCTCTGAACTCGTCTGCTCATCTCAGCTCTTGTGAATTATGAGAGACAGTAAAAGTGGCAGCGACATTTAATTACTGGGAAAATACAACATCACTGATGTCCGTTCTCCATTAAAGCACCTCCAAAAATAGAGCTCACCTCCCCAATTTTTACAACTGCAGGTCACAAATCTAACAAATATTGAAAGTCATTGTCAGATGAAACATTTGGCTGAGGAAAGATTCATATTTGCTGTTTCTGATTTAAGTTATAATTATCTCTCTTTATTAAAGCACAACAACTCTGTTTGACTAAATACAGAAATCGTTTTTGTCAGTTTGTGAAGCCACATTCTCATGCCAAAGAATGAGCAATGCAGTCAATCATATTTTGCCATTGTTTTCTGTGTGTTATTGAAATAAAATGCTAATGTAGGTGCTCTCTCTCCTTACAGGCTCTATAAGATGGGTCATATTAGAGATAATTTTTTGATGGTTTTATGGCTGAAAATGGAATGAAGCTAGTAAACAAACTTCACTCTTCACCCTTTTGGAAAAATCCTTTTTGCCGTCTGATACAGACAAAGATTTGTTTGTATTTGTTTATCTATTTATTTATTTTTGAACAATCCTCAAAGTTCATAGTGACCACATTTGTGAAGTTCTAAAAATGACAAAAAAACACATAAAAGTAGGTCATATAATTCCTGCACTTTATTTCAAGTCCTCTGAAGGTTCATGTTATGATCATGTAAATAATCACAGAATTTCAATTTTAGGGTAAGAAGGCAGTTATTTCTGCTGTATTTGTCTACTGTATATGTGTGTGCATACGCCCATATGCTGTTTGCTGAGTGTACATTAAACTGTTATAATGTTAGCGGTCCTATGCTCTTGTAGTGGCTCTCAAACTCCAGAGACATCAGCAGTTTTGCAGTAATCGCCACCTTCCTGTGAGGCAGGAAACAGAGAAATGGACCACTATCACTCTAGTTAGTGTATTCTGGAAATTAATGGCCTTTTTTATGCTGTTATCGTTTACAGAAGTATCCAGATTCAGAAGTAATACATGGGCCCTTTGAAGCTTTGTCTTATGTTTAAATGACTTAATGAAAGGTTTAGTGCATACACAAAAAAAGATTCTGTCTTCATTTAACACAAAATATATTTCCAAGAATGCTGACACTATTTTTCTTTATACAATAAAAGTGAATGGGGGCTGGGGCTGTCAGTCATTAACATTCTTCCTAACATCTCATTTTATGTGCCACAGAAAGTCACATGGGATTTGGAACAGCATGAGAGGGAGTATTGTAAAAGATGACAGAATTTTCATTGTTAGGTGAATTATCCCTTTAAGTCCCTTTATTTTCAGTTGAGCAAGCATATATAGTGCTTGGAAAGAACTGGAGTCAGATCCAGCACAGTAAATTGTATTTTTATGAGCATTTTTACCGCAATATAGTAATGAATAGGGTCCAATTTGTTCCTCGGAAGATGAATAAGTATGTGTGTGATGAAAAGCTGAGGAATGATTTGATCAAAGTTAGATGTAAGATAAATGAGCCGGCACTAAGCCTAGAACTCAAAGCAAATGTAGTCTTTCTTGGCCACTTTCCACAATGCTGAATGTGCAGACATTTTACGGAAACCTATTGAATACCTGTGAGAGTGAAGATCAGCTGTCAAAGGTTCGCATCTCTAAATATATCTCTGCAGATGAATGTGTCACCCAATTCTCTCCCTTCCCCCTGTGCTCTGGAAGGCTTGGCTCACTGAAATGTGTTTGACTGAGTGGCTTATCAAGAAAAACAGGCAACTCTGGCCGGTGCAACTCTGTGTCTGGCTGTGACAGCTCTGGTGGAGAGGGAAAAAGGGAGAGAGCAGGGTTTGGTGACCCTTTACTTTTGTCATGCTAAAATCTTTTGCTGGCTGTGTTATTGTTTTTTAAGCACTGCACAAAAATATTTTTTGCCCTTAGGCAGCCATTATGAAGCAACTGTTAAAAGTTTACACAAAGCATATTTTGTTTGTCGGTTCATGTTGTGTAGTGCTGTGGGGAAACTGTTTAAAAATAGTTGTGGGGGTTTCCTGCTGTTTACATAATTAAGATGGGTTTTATAAATTGCACCAAATCTTTTTGCAGGTTTAA
>JAZGTK010008211.1:0-18526 GCA_036877625.1 Ambastaia sidthimunki
TCACACAAACCGAGAGAAGAGTCTAAATTATTTTCTTTGGCAATGGACAGCATGGCACAATCTTTACACATCAAATTACAAATAACTCAAATAAAGCACAAATGACTACAGTCACACTGTCCATAAAATTACTCACACCTGATAAAAACATTTATACTCGGGAATCATTCATAAAAAAACGGTCAGATTGTCCCTCTGGGTGTTGGAAGTGGTTGCAGCTCTCTGGTGTGGATTGAGAAGTCTGGCCTTCAGAAACCCATCAGTGGTCCAAATGCATCTTAACAAAGACCACCAGACGCCAATAACTCCATTACAACAGACAACAGGAGAGAAACACATCCCCCATAGACCTGAACACTGTTGAGAGCCCTGAACACAGTGAATTTACCTCTCTATAGGTTCTGAGTCATTGCAGAAAGCAGGAAATTACCGCACTCTCACCCCACTGTAAAAATGAGAGAATAGCTGTATTCATCCTTTCATCTGCTGGATTACTGAAGTCCACAAAATGACATAAACTTATACACATACATAAAAGCTCAGGCACATATACACAGTGACCTTCATACAGATCATGCAATTAAAATGAATCTTCTGGAGTCATAAACGATTGATTACGTCACATTATTCCAGAGAAAAATAAGGCTTGTGTTCAGAACCATCATACAACCATAAATATTATATATATCTGTTGTAAGATATATATTTAAATTTATAAACTTATATCTGACTTTGTGATTACTGAATTATTCTTCATATCACAGTGCACTTTTCAAGACATTTAAAACCAAATTCAGGTGGAATAAGACGGTAATACTGAACACTTGGATTTACACTAATGTACTGCATGTTTACCGTATTCATGTACCGTGATATTTACAGTACATGCTAGTCCAAGGTTTTTAAAAAAACACAATGGGGTACAACAACCTGATATGTTTTCATTGGTGATGTAAGCACACAAACACACAGACTGACTCACAACAGAACACAGGAGAAATAAATGCACACACACACACACACACACACACACACTATAAGAGTTTCAGATAAGCAAAAGCTGTCCCTTCAAACTCCCTCAGGGCCTCTCACACACTCACTCAGAATCACTGACATCAACTCAGATTGAAAGTGTGTGTGTGTGTGTGTGTGTGTGTGTGTGTGTGTGTTGGGATGTAAATTGCTCAGGGCACAGATGCTCCCGACGGCAAACAGTGAGAATTATCAGGCAAATACATACACAGAACATCTAATACAAAAGAGAAAGAGATATGACCATATAAAGACAAGAATATTGCAAAGAAAACAAAGAGCTGTGAAAAACAAATGAAACGAGAGCTTCTGTGTACAATAACCAATTCTGAAGAACAGTCTCCAGTTTTTAGGAATGAAGATCTAACATCAGGTCCAAATGGAACCAGCAGCTGCAGAACTGGAGAGTTTGAACATCGTTCATTCATGATGTTTGACATTGTGTTTCTCTGTCAGCTGCATGTGTGTTTATTAAATGATTCAGCTCATCTGATGAGTCTCTGTTTTATTAACCCGTACAGACTCATGAAGCGTTTCTAAAAACTACCAATTGTTATAAAATTATACGTTTATGCATATTTTGTTTAGCAAAAAAAGTAGGAAAAAGTTTCATAAATGATGTGACGGGTTGTAAAATTCACCATTTTTACTTTTATTAATATTATTATTATTTAGGAATGCAAAACATATGTTTTGAGTTTGATGTGTCTACACCCTCACTGACCCCCGTAGCAGAATCGTATCTGAACATGCATATTTAAAGGGCTGCAGTGCAGATGTTTTGACCTTTATAAACACCTTACCAGGCTAAAATTTATATTCCACACATCTCAGAGCTGCGCTGTAGCACAAAATGTATCTGTGATTTACCAAATAGACTCGCCACATCCAATCAGTGACTGTCTGCACTGGTTTCAAACCAGCATCATGAGAACTGTGATACAGGCTAGAGTTTAACAATCATTAAAGTAGAAATGCACTGTAGCTGCAGGTAACTGTACTGTACTTTACTGTACTGTATTAAACCCTCTAAACACACACAAATCAAGTGCATTTACATACACACCATAAAACTCAAAAACATCATCTAAATTTTGTTTTCAGTCCTGATCACTATTAACATACCAACTAAACTACAGGTGTTTATTGAGCCATTTTAACTCCACGAATACTCAACAGCTACACTAACTTAACCAATGGAGTGAAATTTTAATGACAGAATAAATCTGAATTTCAGTGATTTAAGGAGTTAAATTGTCTGAAAACCTTAACTTGCAAATGTCAAATCTCCTTCATGCAGAATCGTACTAACTGTTACAGCGTCCGCCTCACTTTTAGAAATGCTGATATTCGCCCCACCCACTTTTTGAGTAAAAATGCTTTTGAAAGACCTCGCTTAAGGTAGCTTTTCAAATCCTTCCTGCACGCCCGGTTTCACCGCTTCAGAGGGGGAAGAAAGCTTAACTCTGCTTTAACAAGAAAGCAAAACGCAAATGCCAGGAGCAACCCAGACCTCAGCTGAGGTTCTCATTGTGCTGTGCACATTAATCCCAGAATCCACTGGGGCCAGTTACCTTCACCTGCTCAAATGAATCAGCCACACATGCAGGACACACCTGAATAACAAGGTGCAGACGCTCACTTTCAAAATCTCTTTCTTTTTTGTTTGTGTGTGTGAGTATCGAGTCCAGACGGACAAGAAGAACCAGTGGCAGACACGCTTGTGCAGGTCGGGTTTGAATGAGCTAAAAATACCCCGGGAAGAACGTGAGATGCTTTCTCAAACGAATACCCCATTTCCATCTCCGTGGTGATGGATGGAGTGGTCGTGCCGCACACACGTGTGTGCCAGAAGAGGGGGCAAGATGCCTTCAGAACTGCAGATGGTTGAGGAGAGAGAGAGAGACAGGCAGAGAAGACAGACGTGTGTCGACAGGGCAACGATAATGTGAGAAAAGAGCTAAATGATAAAACTGAAGGTGTGAAAGACAGAGAGATGACGGGATAAACGCTGCTGTAGTGCTACACAAAACAGGCGAGCGAGGAAAAGGGGCGTGTTAGCGGCAGATTTATGACCGTGCATTACGGCTAGCAGCATGCAGAGTTTTGTGGTGTTAAAAATGCATCCATCACGTCTACTTAAGAATACAGCGGAGAACACAGAAGAGAGAGAGAAAGAGATGGAGAGCGATGGAACAAGCGTTTTCTGCTGTTTAGACAGCCGGCTGTGGCCGAGGTCACTGGCTAAACTCTTCTGCTGAGATCCACACAAAAGCCAACCTCAATTAATGGCGTTTATGAATCAGCTGTGCAGCTGGCATGGGGCTAATATGTTCATAACACAATGCTAATAATGCTAACAACCGAAAAACAATGACGTCTGTTCTACCGCTTTAGCAAGGACGCTTCCTAACCGAGCACAACGCAAGAACAATTTAAGTAACAAGCAATTTGTTTGTCTGAACTGAAGGCAAAAATATATGATATTATAACTGTCTGTTAGCTGCTCTGTTGTAATATTAAACATAATTGTACCTGTCTTCACCGAAATCGAAAACCCTGCACAATGTCAGACAACAGGAGAAACATCTAATGTTTAATATACGTTTATGTGGAGTAAGATTTTGGACCAGAGCCATTTCAGAAATTAAAACCAAGTGTCCAACAAAATGTCTTCTAGTTTGCCACTGTCACACCTGGTTAGGACAAAATCTCAGATTATTGTTAGACTGACTGCTTCAGTCAGCCACCAGCCAAAGATTCTGCTCTGGTCCATAAGTCTCCAGCTTGGATGCTGTGGATGTTCAACAACATCACACTCCGTTCTGGAACACATCATCAACATTGACTCCAAACACCTCACATCAACTTCCATTCGGTTTTGCTCACGTTGCTGTCATCACTCCACAGCCCAATTAAATTCCAGCGCATAAATTAAGCCCCGCCCTACATGATGTTCCACTGACCACATTAAGGAACTTCAGTGGTGCTCAGCTCCATATGCATTTTGCCTTTAAAGCAACAAATACTTCATCTTCTGTTTCTGCTTTGACAGCCAATTCAAGAAGCTAGTGTAGCTGTCGCTGGATTGGCTGAACCAACCTTAGCAAGGAGCCAATCACAAATCTCATTTTACCTCTTGCTATGAGGGAGTGCAGAGTGTGTTTTACAGAATGTTTTCAAAAGCATCTGGACAAGATTTCAAGATTTGTTGGTTGCAGTTGACTCAGAAATACAATAAACATTATTCAAGTTAAATGCATTGCAAATGCACTTTTGTTTTCAAACACACACATAAATGATCATTAGACCTCATAGAGAAAGGACAGCTGGTGTCTAAGGCGTATAACTGTACAGCTGTCGCTGTGTCCACTCTGTAGCACACAGCATCTGTCAACAGGAGGTGTGATACCAACAGCCCGATTCCCAAAACATTAAGAACAAGTTCAATGAAGCAGAAAGAAATACAGCATTTGACTAACCAATAAGCTGTGTGCTGTAATCATTCATTTTAACAGGTTTTAAAATCCAATATGTCAAGCCTTTATAAATCACACTCAATGTTATATCACATGACAGTACTGCATGTAATAACTGGCTTTGTGTGTTTTAGATGAAGGACACGGATGGATAAACAAAAGTATGAAATTACACACAGTACTACTGTTTGAATTATACTCTAGAATGGTGTGTTAGTAAAGTTAACCAGGAGGTTGCTGGTTTTGAACCTTGCATAGAATGAGACATGAACTGTCAATACTGTGTCCTTCAGCAAAATACTAAACTGTGTTTTTCTCCAGGGGACAATCTTTAAAATAAATGTACCGTAAGAACCTTTAAATAAATGTTCTCCACACTCCAAATCTTTCAGCACGTGGACAAACATCTCCAGATGATTCTGAAAACCTTCTACAAAACACTCTCCACACCCTCATGGCAAAAGGTAACATGAGGGCTCTGATTGGCTTCTCGCTCAGGTTGGTTTGGCCAATCCAGCGCCAGCTACACTGTGCTGTCAAAATAAAAATAAAAGATAAAAGTATTTGTCAGTTCAAAGGCAAACTGTGTATCCTGCATGTCCTTGAGAAGAGCTCCACTGGAGTTCAATGTTATTCTGAATGTTCTAAAAACGGTCTAAATAGAACATTAATCAAACATTTTGTAATGATGAAATTAAAAATCATTTTACTAATATTACTGCAAGAATGTTTTTAAAAACTTTGAGAGAACTGCTACAGATTGTTAGCCAACGTTCTGACAACATTCCCCAGAGTGCTTTCATTTAGACCGTTTAGCTGTAACAAAGACAAAACCAGCACCACGTTTTCCAGGTTTTCTGCAGACACACAGTAACTTAAAGAAAAAGTGAAATTTTAGTCAGTTATAGCTCTCAAATCACATCCAATTCAAATGTAGCACATGGAAATGTGACACAATGACAGACACACAAGAACAAATGACATCTCACATCACATGTCAAAGCTACTGAGATTCATACTGATTCACTGTATCACAACTGAATGTGTGTTTAGAAGCTTCAGCTGTAGAAATATTCTTTTCCTTATACAGTCTTATTATATTCCTTAAGATAATTCAGGATATGGTGCACAAGTCATATGGACTATTTTTATGGTCATTTTGGGAGCAACAACCCCCAGGCCCCATTATGAAAAAGACAACATTGAATATTTCTGGAAGATTTCTTTTGTGTGTGTGTGTTGTCCCCACAAGAATGGTTAAAGTTCCACCTACTTTGTGAGGACCAGCCAGTGGTATTTAGCAATATTTTGAGGAAGGAAAAATCTGAGAAGATACAAAACATTTCCTAGCAGAAAAAAAAATGTGACTACCACACAAGAGATATAAGAAGGTTACTAGTTTCCTTATTCAGCCATTTATTAAAGATAAACACACACCCACGCACACATTGTAAACGTTTCTTCTGTAATCTACTGTTAACCTGAACATTTCTCCCTTAGCACTGAAGTCTCTGAGGTCTGTGTCTGAGCGATTAAAGTCAGGAACACGACTTTTGTCACACTTTAAAATCCTTAACGGAAACCCTCCAGAGACGTTTGCTTTTCTCTCTGCATATCACACCTCTTTCTCCACCTTTCTTCTCCCTTTTCAAGTCCTGTTTTATTTGCTTTCTGCCTCCTCTCTCTCTTCAATATCCCCCATATTTTGGAAGTCACACTGCAGTGAACAGACGTTTGCAACAGGAAGTGTAAGCCGTCGCAACATTCATGCAAAACGAAATTCGCAAAAACAGGAGCCCAAATCCTTAGAGGAGCAGATCAGTGAAGCAATCGAACCTTTACAACACACCTGTAGAACACAGATACAGTTCCTCCAGTGAAGAAAACCACCGACTGCCATACAGACACAACAAACTGAACTGAGTTTTCTAACTGTCAGTCACACCACAGCCCATAATCAACATGATGCTTTTAGAAATGATGCGTTTTGAAAGTAAAATTAAATTAAATGTTTCCATGTACACTCCATTCTAAATGAAACTGTGCTTCTTTTCTCAGTGAGCCAGAAGTCTTTCAGCAGGACACTTTTAGTGTTTTAGTAGATGACCAGCAGTACATTTATTACAGATTAATTTTGCCTGAAGGAAACCTGAGGATAAGAATCTTTATCTCATGACTCACACTCGGTGGGATTTGAACCTGTAATCTTACTGTTACAAGCCTTGAGCTTTGACCATTATGCACCATACCACTGCACCATACTACATATTTATGCTCTCAATCATTTTAATACATTTAGAATGTGTATAATTGGATACACGTTATAGTAACCATGACATCAAAATATACTCTTATTTATGAAGTATTAATGTCTTTATTATGAATGATCATTATATGATTATATGAATTTTGAATGTGTAATCTTTATTCAAAATCTGAACATTAGATCTGCAGATCTTCTGTGATCATCTCAGTCTGAGGGATTAACCCCTCCCCTACTGCAAGCTTTGAAACGCCTACTTTCCTAGAGCCAATCAATTCCCAGTGTAAAAAACAAGCCACACCCTCTATTTTTCTGCTTGACTGAATTATTTCAGATTGTGACTTTTGGTTTACTTTAAAAATTCAAGTGTTTAAACTACATGCACACTGAAATAATGAAGCCACCAAAACATCTTTGAACATTAAAAACACACCCAGATGTTACTGAATACATTAAACAAGCCACAGCATATGACACCTTCACATCTATCTACATGAGGTCCTACAGGTCAATGAAAGCTCACAGCATCAATGCAGCCATCACAAACGACATTTTTGGAGCCTTTAAGAATATTCTGGGACTGACAGTACAGCCAAACTGGCTACGTGGGAAATAAAGACACTGGTCATAAGTTTACCAGACACGTGTCAGAGCATGCCTACAGTTCTCCAAAAGCCACTTTCAGAACTTTCACGCTTTGGTTTGAATGTCAAGTGTCACTTGTAGTAAAAAGCCACACAACACCTGGCTGATGTCATGAAGTCAGGTCAGGTGGTGATGTCATCATGGGACAGGAAGCGTTTTACGGTCTAGAAATGTGATTGTTTGAGGAGCTAATTGCTTAGAATAAAACACAGAAAGGTCTACATGGGTAAAAACCTTCACTAGAGAACATGCAGACCAGGGCAATGAGCCATATTTCTGCATGACAAGAACCGAGGAACAGGGTTCTGTGTCTCTAATTGGCACAGTCAAAGCCCACAGAAAATGTGCAACGAGACCTAAAGATTACAGTTCACAGACAATCCAGAGCAGAAAAACTGACCAAATCCACTTCAGCAAAGCTGGAAGAAACAGAGCCAACACAAAAATCTCAGTTGTGATCGTTGCCAAACAGTTTTTACAAACCAGTGAGTAAACACTGAATATATACATGTGAATGGAGGTTTACCTCTACTGACATACATTAAACTGCATTATTTTATACTCTGGCATAAGACAACATTTAAATTCCTTCTGAAGACTGTGGAAATAATAATAAATCATTTTTAAGGGTCTTTACAGTATCTGGGATCTGAAATTAAATGAGATCACTTGAACATCTCAAACATTTATCCTCAGTAATAATGGGATTAAATAAAGACTTTGCTTCTTAGATTTTTCTCAAGGGAAAACGATGCTGGTAATCTCATGTGTCTCAACAACTTCATCTCAATGTCTCAAACCTGCTGAAGATTTGCCAAGTAACCAAAATCTTCAATCAAATGTCAGAGATTTCAATATGAATGCTCATATTTTATCAATTATTTTCCAATTCCAAAATATCTAGGTTAAATCTGGTCACATTCACTTTATAGCTCAATACTTTTCATGAATATTTAGGAGAAACATCTGATGCCAAGTTGATACCTAAAGGAGATTTTTAATAAGTCTCCCATGGGATGAAAGATCAACCTCTGAGGAACATTAAGCTAGTCATGCTTTCACTCCAGACGTCTGTAACCCTGAAAAGCAGCACTCTAAAAGCACTCTCTAAAATCTGCCAGACGTTGTGGATTCTTGCACACTCAGAGTCAGATGTTGATGTATCTGAATAATGATTGTGGAGTGATATTGATGAATCTGGAGTCTAAAGCTCTCAGTGATGCTATCAGGATTTAGCGGGTGTGAGTTAGCATTTGAAAGGCGAGTGCTGGCGAGACGTGCTGATGAAAATGTGGCATTTATCACAATCTTTCTGCTCTGTTCACCCTCATTATTAACACAGACACTCGGGCCTGCTAAAGGACAGACCTCATTAACACTACAGCTTCATGCTTTTAATGAGTTCCACATACATGCACACACTCGCATCAAAACTGCATACAGACGCATGCATGGACACCAGTGCACACTCATGCAGCGGCAAGAGGCAAATATAAAAGGTGTGATGTTGAAGATTCAAGGAGAAGGAAATTTCTGACAGGTAAGATGAGCCAGTGATCTGTAGTCAGTCACTCATTCTACACACACACGCACACATGCACGCACAAACGCACACACAGACGCACGCACACACACACACACACACTTCATAGAAGCTGAATGCTGTTAACTGATCTGGGTGTCACACAGTTAACCTTCTTCAACCACTAGAGATTCATCCATAAATTTGGTTTTCGGGCCAAAGACAATATTCTGTTTCCATCTGTGCACCCATAACATCTGACAAAATTAATATTTTCATTTCTATTTGTTCTAACAGCAGTAAATCTCCTGAATGCTGATTAATAAAGTGTGTTCTCACACATATTCATTTCTGTGCATTACACACATGCTGAGATCAATTGCAAACCAGACACCAAATCAGAACTGATAAATCAGCATATTTAAGTATAAGTGCCTTCTACATTTGTTTACAATCATGGACTCCACCGTCACAATCGACCACTGAAACTTTTAAAGGCTCTTATGCTGTAGAAAACCTGACTGGAACTTGTCCAAGCAGATATGACCACACTTAACCCAACATCAATAAATCCAGCCACCCTAACCTACTAATAAATATTACTTCAAATTCCAATATCAATAATACTAAAGCTTTAGCATTTTATGAGGTCAGAATCCAGAACGCTCTCCTTAAAGATCTTTTACACTAACAGCAATTTAAAGATGAAAAAAAAACAAGTGAGAGAAAACTAGATAAAAGATAAAAAGAGAGAAATCTAGAGAAATGTTGGACGGAAAGAAATGAAGTTGAATTTTGAAGTTGTGGAGAGAGTATTAGTTATCAGTAAAACTCCAATCTGTAACTTTGCCTCTCTGTCGCCATCTCTGTCTGAAACATAAAACTGCAGGTTACTTTACACACTTTTCTTTACGTATCTTGAAGTCAGATGAAGCCAAACAGACATTTCCTGCAAAACTGGACCCAGCTCAAATTATAAATCATTATTATAAACTCACCATTGTGAATCTGGGTAAAGAAACAGATTTGAAAATTGATCTATTATGTATTTGCTCAATAACTGATAACTGATTTTTGCTCATTCTTAACCTAAAAACAAATTGCAGCTTTAGATTCAAGATATATGCAATTTAAACATCAGAAAGCTCCACCTGCTTCTACATTCTCATTGTTAACAGGTGCGTCGTGGCTACGAGTGACATCTTGACAAAATGTAGCAAAAATTTCTGATCGCCAAAATCATCAACTCTCAATAAAAATAAAATCACTTCTGCTGCTTTGAAAATCATTGTCAGGGATAAACATCTCTTAACACATCACCAACCAAATGCAAAAAAGAGCTAAAGACATGTTTATGCAGTTAAAGTTTCATGTGCACCTCAAAGTCATGGCTGCAGTACATGCAACACTGTCAGAGACGCCAGCAGAGCTGCATAATCATTAAACAATTCAATTAAAGATGCCACCTGCAACATTAACACCTGTATCCTTTCAAAAGGAACAGGTGAGTAACTGAGGCTCTCTCTCTCTCTCGCTCTCTCTCGCTCTCATATCCATCAGCACCATATGTGTAAAGCCATGGGGACTCGATACAATACACAGCAACCCAACTGTCAACTCTGACATCTCCGTGACGATGAGACTCTGTGAATTACAGTAAAGCTTCAATAAGAGCCTGTCACTGTATCCATCTGCTGCTCTCTGGCTCTTCAGTTCTCAAAGTCAGCCGCAGTCGTGCTAATGAAGAGAGGTTCAATTCAACAACTGACCAGCAGAGAGAGAGAGAGAGAGAGAGAGAGAGAGAGACCGACAAAGATAAAAAAGAAAGAGAACAATCGTGCTGCTCGTACACGCTGAGGAATAAAAAAGAATAAGACGGGCAGAAAAGAGCAGGAGAGAGAAAGAGAGAGAGAGTTTGGAGCTGTGACAACTCACCGTCTGCTGCAGGTCGGGGATGCCTATGCGGACCACCAGCGTGTTGCCCTGGGGTTCCTCCATGGGGCCGGACGGCGCTCGGCAAACGCCGGCGTGAGGAGATCGAGAGCGGCGGTGGGGACGAGGCTGCGCAGGTCGAGAGTAGATGAGGAGAGGGAGAGAGAGAGGCAGCGAGAGAGCTGGAGAGAGGGGGTGGGCTGAGGGGGGCACCGATGGGAGTTTGGGCTGCTGCTGTGGACGATCTCTGGGCTGGGAAGGCTCATGTTTGCCCGAGCCCGCACTCACAGGCATTCTGTGTGTGTGTGGAGCTCCGACTGCATAGTGCCTCCCTCACTCGCACACACACACACAGAGAGCTGCTCACACACACACACGAGTGCACGGGTGCAGGGGGGAGAGGGGAGGGGATGCAAGAGGGGATTAAAGAGAGAGAGGGGGGGGAGAGAGAGAGTTAGATGTATTCTGTGATAAAGCATTTAAACAGAAAACCTGTGGGCAATAATAGCAGTTTAACACAGTTCTAAAATCACAGTCAAACAGATTACAACATTTTCATTAAATAATGCAAAATAATCAGATCAGATACAAAACAGAACACCAATTATCTTTTAACAATGCCTTAAGATAAAAAAACCCTGAACCCAATACACTCACATTTATTACTGTGGATATTTCTGTAAATCTCAGCTTTAAGATATAATAAAAGAGTTGGTTCCGGTCCTCAAATCTGATTGGACAAGCTGTGTTTGAACAGTGCTTATTATGTTTCGCTGCTTCTGCTTTATAAAGGATTTTAAACAGCAGGGAAACGTGAGCTATTATAGCAGTTCATCACAAATTTAAACACACAATAAGACTGATTACAGTGTCATTAAATAATTCAAAATAATCATATCAGATACAAAAAAAGAATTTTAATTATCTGATTCGGTTGATTAGTGATAAATGACAGAATTACAGTGTAAGAGAGAGCGAGAGAGATTCCAGGCAAATATTACTCGCCCAGTGTAAAGCTATCAACATTATCTGAAATGGTTTGTGTAAGTTTTACTTTTAACTGTGTGTAAATCAACAATTTTCCCATTTTGACTGAATATTACACAGTAAGACTAAGGCAGTTCTCTGTGACCTCACATGCAAACTGTTCAGTAAGCCAGCAAGAAATGTGACAACTCAACATTCAATACCCGAGCGCAACATATCTCAGTCTTTATGAACTTAAACCGGATTGATAAGCGAGAACTTGAGGTGCAATCAGAGGAGAGTAAAATATGTTTGCCACGGGGTCACGTCCAGCCCATCAGACATCACCTCAGAGTGAAACATTTCACTCTCCTTTGCCCACAAGCTCTTGTCTTCATGTCTAAAGGACAAAATCTGCCTGACCACGTGTTTGTTCTACTTTAAAACCCCGCCCATCTCAACGCAGTGCTTTCCTGACATGCTATTATGGGCTCTTTTTTCCCCACAATTCACTGCCAACAAAACCATTTTTTATTGCTCTGTCTTTGTTCTCCGTTTAATCGTTTCAGCTCTCTCTCCTTTTATTAACTGAAAATTTCCTTCAATTTGTCTTGCTCAGCAGCATAATTGTGTGTCTAAATCTTTTCTTGCGTTAACACACATGGGCATATTGTTTTCTACACTGTCACTTTACTCTGCGAGCTCACGCGGCTTTGTCATCTCACGTCCTCTCTGCGGGAGGTTGAATTAACAGAACGTCAAGCAGTACATGTAAAACCAGACGAGAGCCTTAAAGTGTGAAGCTAAAGATTACGTTTACTGTTAAAGTCCCTCAAAGAGTGAGTGGAGGTATTTTTTACTCAGATTTCACCACAAGTGAAAGGTTTATTATCCCGCTTTAACCTCTGCTGAACTTTAAGGCCACAACAAGCACTTATGTCCTTTTTAAAGCTCAAAGTAGCAAGTTGTACTGAAACCAGCTTTATCCAAAATCAGACTTTACAGTGAGCGAGAGAGATCACGGTATCAAGAACTAACATGAGGCAGAGAAATGCCACGTGTACGTTTTGATGGTGTTTTTTGTCCTTTCTGAAGCCTGACAGATCAGTCTCTCTGTACGCTTGTGGCCATGAGGAGAGTTTGGAGAAGTCTGGACGTTCCTGCAGGTTTAAACTACTGAGGAAGTGATTCATAACACATTTGCCCCTGAGCAGGAAACTTAGCCCCGGGTTACACTGACGGTTTTATCTGTTGGCAAATTTTCTGCAAGTTGCTGTGGATAAGAAATCATCAGTTAAATCATTCATAAAAACTAAAAGATATATAAAAGCCTATAAAGCTGCAATCAGTAACGTTTCTGGGTTAAAAATGAAAAAAGGATGTTTAAGCGAGTACATAACAGTTCTATGTTCAGTACAATCTCACTTTGTAAACACAAAAGTCTTCACATAAAGAAAAGTGTGTAAAGTAACCTGCAGTTTGATGTTTCAGACAGAGATGGTGGTAGAGAGGCAAAAGATACAGATTGCAGCTTTAATAAAATCAAACTTAAAGTGCTTTCTACAACGAGAAGTACAACGTTTAGCTGACTACTGTTTAGTAAAAACTATATATAAAAACATGAAAAAGAAAACTGCATTTGTGAAGCAATTCCATGAGGTTTTAATAAAGATTTCGTTTTCGACGTTACACAACCAAACACACAGACACACACACACAGTAAATATAATAAATGCTCCCTTTTGTCTGTAAAGACCAGCTCAAAAGAGTGACGTGTCAAAACAAAAGTCCTGCTCTTCTATGAGCGAGACTCAATAAAAACTGAGTAAAGTTTGTTGAGGTGAAATGAGTCTGTGATCAGTTGAGCTTGTGTGAGCAGATGAAACCGTCTCACACGCTCGAGCTGTCTGACTGAACGTGTGACACTTCCAGATGGAGAATAAGACAGATCAGTGTCGAATGCTGAGGAACACCACTGCCATCTGCCCAGAAGCCACCTGACACTCTCATCTGAGCGCTTGATGAACGTTACCTAAACGTTTATTTACATTTGAACAGCATCATGTTCAAAATGTGATAAATTTGACCTAGTTCTGAATGTAATGACATTTTAATGGTGATTTTAAAGGTCATGATATTAATATTAAAAAAGCTTTTTGAACAAATCTTTTACACAAGCTGTTAGGCTGTCCCGCATTGTTTATTTACTACAAAAGTGTTTTTCAACCAGGTGGCTGAATTTCCACGGGGGACCTGAATATGACTTAAAATGATTTAAAATCAGTAAAAGTTAAGTGTTTGGTTAAATAATTATTATACATCTTTATTCTAAGCTCTATTATATATATGTTTACAGAGAGAGAGAGAGAGAGAGAGACACAGAGAGAGAGCGGGAGAGGGAGATTTCTCTGCAAAACTCTGCAGTTCAGATAAACCTTAAAAGTTGTCTGAAAAACATATTTCATCTGCATTACATCATACTGCCAAAGATAGAGACCATAGACTAGAGCTGCCCATCAGAGCCTTTAAAACATATACAGAGAACAGAAAGTTCATATACAGAGAACAGAAATGTGTGTGTGTTCAAGTGCATGTGTGTAATGTGTGTTATTTTGGTGGAGTGAGTTGTGTGTTTCAGCAGGAAATAACACGGCATCTTTGCTAGCAGGATAAGTGAGGTTATGGAGTTGAAGACCACATACTCAAACTCTCCATCAGCTCACACAACATTCACTGAGCTCCAATGCTCCTCTGTCTTCCACTATCTTGCATAAAGTCTCCAGCGGTTCCCCATATTCATTCCTGCTGTCAAACAAAGTGAATTATTCATGTTCTCACTGTACACCAGGATTTAAGCACAAACCGGGCAATGTATGCGCATTTTTAATGCGGTCGAAGCCAAGATGCGTCCAGTTTCACTACTAAACATCTGCCCTACAACCCCCGGAGGTGTGATCCACATCAGGTCTGGATATGAACCTAGAATCCTGATCCAGATCATGAGCTCTCGTCAGTCTGTATCACTGATATAATCCAAATCTCTGCAGGGCTGCGATACCAAATAACGTAAAAATATGACTGATGTTTTATTTAGAGCAGCTGGATTCCTTTGATAGTGAATAAAAATTTCATTTAGTTTATGTAAATCTCTGATGTAAATCCTACTTTGTGGGTCCATTTACACAACAAAACACTGTACTTATCAATGTAAGCTTAGCGAACGCTTGTGTTTGATAGTTGTACTGCGAGATCTTCCGGGGAACTTCTTGATGTGCTGCTGTATCCCTTCTGTATATTTACAGACGAGAAACACTGAAGATAAAAGGACGTGAAAAACATCGCATAGAAATCAAACAGCACAAACAAACACACCTCCAGGGTTCAATACAACAGCACAAACATCTCACGACAACAAATCTCCACCACCACCGGAAATTAATTAAGTGACAGAAAGAAAATGAGCTTTAATCAGAATCAGCAAACAGGAAAATAAACCAAAAACCATCAAACTCTACAGCTAGAATGATAAGCAACTCAAAGATAATTCATGTAGACACGCACAGCTACAGTAATTAAATCAAACCACGACAATAATCACTCAGAACGGTCAATTCCTTGTGTGCCAACAACTCCTGTTACATTCTGTTTTATTTAAACAAGAGCACATACACACGGTAACACTGTCAGTGTTATTGTGTTAAAGCTCAGACAAAGAGTAACGGGGCCCAAAACTGTACCATGATACACAGCGGTTAGTTTATAATAATTATTTATACTTTGAACTGTCAGGTACGATTTCCCAGGAAATGTTACTTTGGTTTCATTTGACCTCAACATTTATAATGAAAGATACGTAAAATAATCTGCAATTAAATGTTTACACAGAGATGACGACAGAGAGGCGAGAGTTATATAATTAAAGCTTTAATTTAGTGCAATTATTAACACACATCATAAAAAAATGAAAACACATAAAGCTAATCGTGCTCTGACCTGCTGGTAAATTCTGTAATACAGTATTTTATCTGACAATTCTATCCTAATTCCAACCGTATCCTCTGATTCCTGTCCTAGTTCTTGCTTTTAATACTGTAGCTTCGTGCGTGTTGCTGGAAGTGGCTTAGGTAAGATAGCATCTAAATGAAATGTAAATGGAGCATTTTGGCTCCATTTGGCTTATAATAAAATAACTGATGGTGACAATGTGAAGATGTGACTTTGTGAAAGTTTGTTTAGCGCAGTCGCACACAAACACACAAAGATTTTCACCATTAGTGAAGAACGTGAGAGAGTTACTGACAGAGCAGAAGATGTCCCTTATCAGATCAAACCAAGAGCCAATAATCTTAATGAATCCGGTTGAGCTGTGAGCTGTGAGTTATTCTCTGAAGGAGGCTGATTGGAACCTGTGTGTCATTATGAGTTATCACTTCATTTGGGGCTCTCACACTCAGGTAGCGTGAAAACCTCACACTCAGGAAACTTTAACGGGTACCTTAACCGTTGAGAGACGAGGCTTTTGAAATTGTTTAGCACTTATCTTCTCCTTGAAGAGACTATAAAACAACACAAACCTGAAATATTGCACACAGAACACAGAAACCAACCAAAAACAGTTTGAGAGAAGATATTACAGCTCCTCACACTTGAATGAAGATGCACTAACTTTGGATTCTCACATACAGTCATCATCTAAGCAAATTTAGCAAATCAAATGTCCACAAGCTCCAATCTGATTGGCTGGTTTCATGTGTGCAGAGGTTTTCATTGGTTCACGAAGAAACAAAATGATGTTCTGAGGTGTAACCACAGCAGTAAACCTCACTCAGTTTTGAGCTGTGTATCAAACACGCTTTGATTTGTGCAGCATCTCCAAGCCTTTCACTTTCAGATAACTTAATTGCGTTGGAAACTTAAGTCACGGACAGTTGGGACACAGTGCTGGTGTTTTCAGGAAAGTCTCACAGCCGCTTTCTGCCTAAATTGGCTGCTTCTGGACAGAGTAAACTGCTATGTGGACCTTTGTGAGAATAGCTGCACGAGACCAATTTACTGTAGACATCCACCAGAAGCAGCTGCCAAAACCACATTGCCAATTACTGCCACACACCAAAGCTGACACACTACACACACACACACTACACACACACACACTTCTTTTACCACAACACCTGAAAGTCACATAGTGCTTCATAAATGTCTCACATTTGTCCCCAATTGATTTGTAAAAGCTCTCACCTCTCGGGTGCTTCAAAGCCAAGCAAACTGGAGCAAAGCAGCACCAATCTCCAATCGGAGAAAATAAGACAACTGGAGAAAAAAATCCATCTGATGGTGAGGAATGTGTGTGTGTGTTAAGAGAAGCTCAGACAGGTTCATTTCATGCTTTCTGCCCTTCCTCTTCTCTGTCTGTTCTGCCAAACAGTGTCCTTCAGGAGCAAACACACACACACACACTCAGACACACACACACACACACCTCAGCAGAAAGCACACACTTAAGCTGGGGTGAGCACCATTTCCAGATATTCATCAGTCTATATGTGTGTGTGTGTGTGTGTGTGTGTGTGCATGCGTGTGCAAGCGAGCGCTGCAGTGATAAAAAACACTCCAGGGGAAACACACAACATCGCATGGTGGCGTTTATTTACACACACTGTCTGCGTTGTTTTAGTGTCCAGTTCAACAGGAATTTAAAAAATGTATTGGCAAGGACACAACATCTGCATGCCGCAGTTCCTGCGAGCTGGTTGTGAGTGGCAGCGCATGCAGGATGCAGCTGAATATCTGGCATTCTGTGCCACGACTGCACAGCATCACTCAAGCTCTGTGACTGGATCTGTGAAACGCTGTTTCTTCATCTGACTGTGTAGCACGAACTGCCCCATTACAGGAACACTTGCATTCTAGTGGCCATGACCACTAAAACATGCAAACAATCATTTCCTGTACATATATTTCTGTTTATTTACTTACAGCTGCAATCTGTAGCTTTTTTGGTTAAAAATGCACAAAAATCACTTACTGAACAAGTACATGACGGATCTCCTTATCTTACCCCAATTTACAATGATAAGATCCTAGGATTTATCATTTAAAATAAGATTTATGATTTATAATTTGAGCTGTCGGGTCCAATTTTGCAGGAAACGCCAGTTTGGCTTCTTTTGGCTTCAACATGTGTAACGAGAAGCACATAAAATAACCTGCAATATTATGTTTCAAACAGAGATGGCGACAGAGAGGCAAACGTTACGAATTGCAGCTTTAATTTTGTGGAACGCTGATTGGGGTTCATAAAAACAATACCGATTGGTCAAGTTATCTGATCCTGATTGGATGCTTTCGCTGAGAGATTTACAACTTTACACTGCTGGCTTGAATATTCACACACACACACACACACACATGCATGTGTTGCTCTCTCTCTTTAAAAGATCAACTGTGCTTTAGGGATAAAGAGAGAGGCGTTATTAATTTTAAATTGTAAGGGAAGAAAAGAGGCTATACAACAGAACAGAAACTGTCAGTGTGGGATTGTGCACCATCCTTCATCTGCTCTGAGATATTGAGGGTGAGAGACTATACCAGAGGGGCTATACATGCCTGTAGGCACAGAGAATACCAAGTGTTTACTTGTGTTTTTATACTGAATGTATAAGTTATACACAAAGGAGAGAGAGAGAG
>JAZGTK010008212.1:0-18524 GCA_036877625.1 Ambastaia sidthimunki
TAAGTGCAATATTCCAATGTGCCATCCCAATGTGCAATATTTTAATGTGCAATCCTTTGTGCCAGGTTTTTGTTTTAGCACTATATATTTTTATGTACAGTGTTTTTAGATTAGTTTTAGTAATTCTTCTTTATTCTCTTTCTGTACTGTACCCCTGCTGTTGCTAAATGCAATTTCCCCACTGTGGGACAAATAAAGGAATATCTTATCTTATCTTATCTTATGTAATAATTGTAATGGGGTCAGATGAACATTTCAATTTAATCACATAATCCCTCAACTTTTAGTTGTGCAGTTCTAACAAGCAGCACAGGTTTTCTGCTGTTTAATTTCTGCATTAGTTCTTCCCGTTTTGGGTAGTTTTTGTTCAGTTTTTCCCATTAAAACAGAAGCCCATTAAATGCACTGCACATCTTCACACTGAAGTAGAGATGTGACAGACTGGATGTCTTACTCACTGTTCATGACCTCAGAGTTGAAGTTCAACACAGCGTCTCCAGTAAGGCAGTCTGCTGTAATTTCCCCACCCACAACTCGATACCAGTTGTGTCTTAATGGAGATGTGCCTTCAAATGAGTCATGGAATCCATTTCTAGAGCTGTCGTTCATTCCAATGAGAATATTATCCAGACCCCATTGAGCTGACTGCTTACCTAAACAAGATTTCAACAATTCATTACAGAGCTGTGTAATCATTAGTTATGCTTCTTCAATTCACCACTCTATAGTCTGCATCAAAATACTGGAGTTAAGTTATGGGGTTATTAGTGTAGAGTAGTGTCTATGATTCTGTATGTTCTCACCCTGTTGTGGTTGCCACCAGCGAAATACGGTGTATGGTGTCTTTGCTGCAGGGGTCAGTTCAATGGTTACTACCTGAGGCTCCAGAAAGGACCCGAAATCCATCTCTCGTAGGAGCTGCCACTGCACACCATTGTTTGTGGAAAACTGAACAATCACACCTATGAATGATCAATTTATAAGAATTCAACAGTCTGTTTTTTTTTTTCAAATGTATTTCCAAAAACACTCAAGTGATGTGGTATGTAAGAATGGTTGTGTTTTTTTAAAAAGCTTTTAATACTTTTTGTCATCAGTGTCTCTAGATTACAAATTTCATGCAAATCAGACAAATGCTGTAGGAGGAGTCTGTAGTCAGAAATTCACGATGGCAGGAAAATGTTTATGATGGAAAAAGACCATTGACTCCCATGGTGGAAGAAGAAGAATAAATACAGCTACAATCAGCAATTACAGGGCAAAGCCCAACAAGGGCACAAAGAGAAATATTTGTGGACATCACAGGTGAAAAGGGGAGACACTTAAAGGGGTCATAACATGACAAATCAAATTTCCTTTCATCTTTTGACATGTAACAGGTTTTGGTATCATTAATAAATCCCACACATTTCGTAACTGAAAATGTCTTTCTTATCAATAATGAAAGCATTTATGCATTCATTTATTGTTCTTTGGAAAAAACAAATGCGAAATGACTGGATTTGTGACATCATAAGGTAGATTCATTATCATATGACCTGCCCCAGAGCAAGACAAAAACACCTACTTTTACATCATCACATTGTTGGCTCTGCCCACACTACACACTTCAGTCCCTAATAAAAATTCCTACAATTACAATAGGGTTTTAGCATTACACGCTTAAACCCCTAATAATAACAAGAAAATCCTTACAAAAACAACAGGGTTTCAGCACTTGGACCTCTAAAAAACCAACTCGGACATGTAATGCAAACTTTATAATGATCCTGTCGCACACTCAATGAAATTAAGATAACACTGATTACACTTCAGCTCATGTGAACATAATAATGTTCTCATATTAATGCAGATATGCTGAGAATTGGGGTAAAATAATCTCGTGAGATACTGTGTGTGGGGTATTGCACTTTTAATTGCAGTGTATGTGCATATTCTAATATACAGATTAAACGCATGAATTTCAACATTCTATCAGACACTGCTAAACGAAGGTGATGCTAATCCTCAGTGTCATTTCTGTTAGTTCATCAACATTGAGTTTAGCATTTTAAGTAGGTAAGTGAAAACAGTGGCAATAAACAATCCTATTGCATTTGAGGTTTAACATTTTGTGCTTTGCAACAAAAATTATTATCAGAAAAAATTATTAATGAAATCTTGCACATAAACAGGAGGGAACAGATTTGTGTGTGTCCTGTAAACATCTTATATTAATTATTATATTAATAGAATTATTAGTGTACATGTAAATATAGCCAATGCCATATATAAGTGGATTTTTGAAATAGAATACTATAAAAATATATTATAAAAACATTTATATAAAAAAAAAAAATCTATTAGCTATAAGTTAGCGACTGCACTGGCATCACCTTCATTGCGGGAATGAGGTTGTGTGCAGGTGGAACCCATGTTCCTTCCTCCAATTCGAATGTAGAACTGAACCAAACTGTAAAGAAGGAAAAAAAACTGCAGATTAGAAACCTAACCTCACATACCTTTCTAAAATATAAAATTTCTGAGTGACCCTGACCGGGTGTTGGTGGTGTCCAGGGGGAGGGTACGGGCCTCTCGTCTGCCAGGGCTGCTAAAGTACAGAGCTTTACCTTCTCCGATGGTCCCACAGCCCTCCCCGATCTGCCCCCCATGCAAACTCTGCCACAGTGGGCTCAGTTTACCCTCAAAGTCCTCCGCCAGTTCTGTGGGACTTGGTGTGAATGGGACACAACCGGACTGATCATCCTCTACTGAAATACACACATACTTTACTTTCTATCATTTAATTACCTATGGCTAGATTATTACTACAGAAACTTAAGGTAAGTACAACAGAAAATGACTACAGACAGATGCAGTTTGTGTGTATGCAAATAGCAACACACTCTGTCCTACATAAAACCATAAAACTCAAAGGCAGTCATCCAACAAACACATGCGTATAAAACTGAAAAGAGGGACAGTTACCTGTATACCCCATGTCACAGAAGCAGACCCCTGAGATACAGTCTCCATGACCCCCACAGTGATTGGGGCAGTGCTCTGAGATGTAGACACTATCCAGGGCGAATGGAGGGATGTCGCGGTATATGCCGCTCTCCTGGAACCAACGGAAGCGTGTCTTACTGAAAAAAGAGAGACATAACCAACATCAGCAGAACCTCTAATGCAACTGCTCCTCCAAAAGACACATATAACATCACTTGTAACTTACTCACAGTCAAGTTCCTGAAACACACTCATATCCTGGACCACCACCTTTCAGTCAGGAAAAATGTTCTGATGATGGCACAGGTAATGAGAACTGTAGCTAAAATAATTTTAAAATGACCTCCCTTTTTGATGAATGGATATACAACTGCACATACCAGGGCTCTTCAATTTATTTTTATAGATTATCAAACCAGGTAAAAATTAAATCAAAGTTTTGTATTCCATAATACTAACATTTAAATTGAAATTGAAAATATGGCTTTAAAAGGTCTGGCTGGCGAACGGTTTTCTTAAGCTGTATTTTTAAAACTCACCTAAAAATCTCATATTGCAGAGCTATTGGTATTAAGAAGGGAAACTTTATTTGTAAATATATCACCCATGTTATGTGACCATCAAAGTGAACGTCTAACTGTTTGTTTACATCATATTATTTTGCCACTAGTTAAGAAGTCCACATCTACACCTATATCCAGAACCATCTCAGTGTTCAGTTACCTTGCAACTACATTTCGTGATAATACAACAGTAATTCTGGTCCAGCTCTGATAGTCTCCTGTGTTGTAAATAGTGGGCTCTCTTAGTTCTCGTGCACTGCCTTCACAGCCTGTTGTCCCTGGAGTTTCCGGGTAACATGCCTCCTGCACTAGTGTCCAGGTGCGGCCGGCGTCATGGGAGTACTGAAGCAGTACGGGTGCAGACATGCTAAAGACCGACTCACAGCCGATATTCAGCTGTAGAAAGAGGAACACCCCAAAATTTCTGAGGGATACAGCACAAGATTGCTGAGGGGTACAGCACACAATTACTGATGGGTACAGCACATAAAATGCATGTACCAAAGACATCCTTCAGCATGTATACATACATCAACTATTAAACAACAGAACAGACAGAATGCTTTCTGTCGCTCTTCACTGTGAAATGCACTGCTAAACTTAATGTCCATCAGTCCTTTAATCTATACAGAAAAACATAATCTTACAACAGTACCTTAAACTGCAGCATGTAGCCGGGACGGAGAGAGAGATCTCGAGTCACAGCCATGCGGTCACCATCGGAACGGCCGAACACTATGGCAGAGGGTATGGGTGCACAGAAAGTTCCATTATGATCCTTGTCCATGCCCTCATTTCCCAGCATCAGCCATACTCCCATCTGGTTTTGTGGATGATCAAACGCTGGTTTCTCATAGAAGTTCTGTGGGGAAAAAATATTCAACGCAATTCCATTTATTGATGTCTAACAGGCGACACTGTTGTCTTGGCTGAACCATATCAGTAAGAATGTTTGGAAAAACAAAATTTTAAAATAATCATTATTTTTGCATTTCTATTTGGCAATGTTAGTGGCTCCTTTAACAACTATGAAAATTGTGTTAACATACAAGCCATTAATACATCAATATAACACTGGCTCAACCAACAGCATTTTGGGCGGACTACCTGTTTGACAGGCTGTAGCAGTGGTTAAAACAAATTTAAAAATAGAAATTCAATTTTGTTTGGTGCTAAATCTCACATCTACAATTTTGTGGGTTACCTGAGGAAGTGTAGGATCAGCCAACGGAATGATGTGCTTCTCTCTCTCTGAAAGGATGATGACATCATCGATGGCCCACTGATCATAGCCATCACCTGAGTGCAGGGGTTGCCACCAGCGGAAACGCGTGCAGGGTGTTTTAGAAGCCAAAGGAAGTTCATAATGAACAAACCTGTGGCCAGATATTTAACATCCAGTCACAAAGCAGGCAATGACCTACCCATGCACATACAATAAACAGTGACTGTCACACTTAGAATCTGCTGTGTTCTCACCTTGGTTTGGTGAAGTCAGAAAAGTACATCTCTGCAAGGAGAGCCCAGCTGATTCCACCATCATTACTGTACTGCAGTAGAAGCCCCTCCTCCCTGCTGTCTGCTTGATTACACTCCGCCCCTTCTCCTCCCAAACGCAGATAGAATTGCACAAACTCTACCCACTCAGTGTCCAAGTCCCAGCTCACTAGCTGTCTCAGCCCAGCCTGGTTTCAGGAGGAAATTTATGAGTTTCTATGTTTTAAAAGTTGTGTTTTTAATGAGATAAAAATGTAGGTGCCATTTTGTAGGGCCGATTTTCAGATTAATCACATAACCAGATGTCACAGAGGAAAGTTTAGACTTCAGTACTGGAGTGTACAGTATCACTCACTCACAGGGGGCATGGACTACTGCAAGTGAACAGACACTGAACTTAAAATAAAAACCCACAAATCCTTTGTCAGGGAGTTGTAAACAATGTGGTGCCCCTTATGTGCGAGAGTCATTACTGTCCTGAAAATCGGATATGCCATTCAACAGACTCAAGTTGACAGTGTTTATAAGGCTACTTGCTAATTGGTAATAGTATTTGTATTTGTACCTTACTAAAATACAGAGAGGATCCAGAAGAAACAACCCCACAGCCCTGGTCAGGGGGTACAATCTGTCCACCGGTCACTTCCTGCCAAACTGATGTGAGTGTGTTCTGGGACTCAAAGTCTGAGAGTACACTGGAGGATAAAGTGGAGACGGGCTGGCAGTCTGAGCCAGTGAAACCTTCATCACATCTGGAAACAGAAATACAGACTAATATAGTGTCTGACAAAATTGAACTGATTAATGTGGCTAACCTGTCCCCAAACAAGACAAGCTTGCACATAAAGTGATGAAATACATCATCTAGTAGTTGCCTTGAACTGTCACCTAGTTCACACTGCCCGCAATGCAGCATAGCTGTTTATAAAGTGTGTTATTTTCAGTGTAAAGTATCTCCTCTATCCTTGAGAGATATTGATCGGGTGTGACATGGCAGACATCACATGGAAACACAATCCATCCATTTCCCAAACCCGCTTGTCCTTTCAGGGTCACGGGGGTCTGGAGCCTATCCCAGCATCTCGGGCCATAGGCCATGTGAAAACAATTAAGACTTTTCATTTCAGAATTTACACCACACTTTATTTGGTCATTTTTTTAATAATTATAGAGATATAAAGACAGTATATCGATACTGGGTCAATAATAACATTTGGTAGTGAAATTGGAAACATCTCTCAACAGCTGTCTAAACAGATTCAACAACCCAGCATTGACTTCTTCAGAAAATGACTTTTAGCACTGAAACATCTGTCATACTGACACAGGCTAAATTTACAGTCTGTATTGTTTTTTTTTACTGGTAGTTAATGCAGTACAGTCATGTCTGGGTGGCAATATGCATGTTTTAATTATATTAATAATAAAATAAAGCACTATATAGGGAGTGGACAGGAAAGTATAGTGAAAGTATGCAATATTCATTGCGTTCAATTTAGAAATATGTGTGCATGCAGGTATCCTACTTAGAATTAAAGTTTTATACGTAAGGCCCTGGGTGTCTAATATGATGTGTCTTTTAATAAAATAAGGCCAATTAGAAGAGGTTTATGCTGTCAGGTTCATGCTTCTCTTTAATTTACATTTACAAATTTCCTAACTTTCTAACCTACCATAACAAAGCTGATAAAGGCACTGGAAAAAGCAACAAAAATATGCTTGTTTGATCTATATTAGACATCAGACATATATATAAACTTATATATCAGAGATATAAACTGAACACAGCATGGCTAATCACATTTAGGTCAGCTGTTAAAAAGCATTTTTAAATACCTAAACTATAACAAAGAAGTCTGACATTTTAAAAGAACCAATTCATGAAAACGTGCCATACTTGGCCAAACCAAATGTGGATCACAAAGTAAACAAACTAAACAAAGGCAGAATTTGTGAAAAGTGTTATGTTCCACTGATGCAGCATGTGTTTCTGACTGACCTGCAGTGACTGTGGTCACACCAGCCATGCCCATAGCACATCTGAGGGCACTGCTGCCCAATGTAAATGTTATCCAGTGCCCACTCATCCTGCTCCTGGTAGTAATTCTGAATCCATCTGAAGCGTGTTGCACTCGACCTAAAGCAAGCCAGAAAACATCATGAAATCAGAACCGGACATCACAGAGGATAAGACAGGTCATTCTCTCACTATTGCAGTTAAGATATATGGTTATGTGCAATATTCAATATACACTGCTCAAAAAAATAAAGGGAACACTTAAACAACACAATGTAACTCCAAATCCAGACCTTTATGGGTTAATAAATTTGATTTCCATTGATATTTTTTGTGTGATTTTGTCAGCACATTCAACTATGTAAAGAACAAAGTATTTAATAAGAATATTTCATTCATTCAAATCTAGGATGTTATTTTACTGTTCCCTTTATTTTTTTGAGCAGTGTATATTCAATAAATGAACAAGTGGGGGGAAATGTGTAGGAACATATAAGTCAGGTGATCCCATTCTGTGAAAAACTGCAGTGTATACTGCCCAATTTTAAAACAGAAATGTACCAGTCCTAATGAAGGCTACCGTAAGTTAGAAAAAGACAATATTAACTGATACATTAGAACCGGTTTTACTTAAAATCATGACATTTGTAGAAAAACTGTGTCAAGGCACTGTAAAAGTGTGCGTGAGAATCTGTTGGTGTGTAATTGGGTCTTACCAGGTTTTATAAGGGAGAGGAAGTGTAATGCGTCTCCAGTCTGTAAATTCAGAGGGATGGTACACACTGGAAGCAGTAAACTCAGAACAGCTTGGCATTCCTGGGAGACAGGCCTGTTTACAACAAACAATAGGAATATTCATGCACTCTTACTTAAACACAAATCCTGAAGGGCCTCCATCATTAGACAGGCCAGCCATAAGTTCTGGTGTACACTGTATCAGGACTAAGTGTATATTGTAACAGGAAAGTTGTATTCACTGTAACAGGACAGCTATGTATACTGTGACAGGACTGCTGCATATACTTTAACAGGACTGAGCGTATATGGTAACAGGACAGGTGCATATGTCGTGACAGGACTGTAAATATAGTTTAATAGGCCTGCTGCATATACTGTAACAGGACTGAGCATATACTGTAACAGGACTGAACATGTACTGCAACTAGACAGCAGTACATACAGTAACAGGGTATCCGTGTATGCTGTAACAGGACTGAGTGTATACGGTAACAGGACACCTGTATATGCTGTAACAGTACTGTTGCAGATTGTGATTTTGTATTAATAAACTAAGTCTCTATGTGGCATTATAAAGTGAGGACACTGTATGTTGCCACTTCGATGCACACTGTATGCTAAATAAATTGTTTGAGACAGGCACATGTAATAATAACATAGCTTACTTCTCACATGATAAGAGTACCTGCAAGTGACCTGTAATTCTCACCTCTTTGACAAGATGCCAAGTCAAGCCATGATTGGTGGAAAATTCCAGCCGAACCTGAGTGTCGATGTGAGGGGATGGTTCACGCCCACAGCCCATGACCAAAGAGAACTGGATCATATAGGATGCTCCAATCTGCATGGATTGTGTTTCCACATAGCGGATACTGGAGGCTGAGCCATGATCACCTGAGAAACTAAACAAATATTTACATCAATTACTTTAAGCTGCCGTCACAGGCAAGAGCTATGGTTTGGACTGCAATGCCTTTTTAATTGCAAAAAAATATTCAATCAGCATTTGAATAGAATGAGGGAATACAAAAGAAGTAGTCAGTCCCTTATGTTAATGTTAACAGTTAACAGATCTGAACTTTAGCTCTTTGTTTTTTAAGAGGAACCATTTTTTACCTGGAGGGGAACATGTAGTTACCAGAAGATATGAAACCAGTTCAAGCACCAATAAATACATTAAAGGCCAGTGTAAAGTCTTAGTCTTGAAAGGCAGTTGTTCTAGAGATAATCACTTGGTCCATTTGCAGGAACGTATCATAAAACAGTAATGTTGATGAGGTGCTAATACCCAGGACGTGACCCCAGTTTTACCTCTGCCTACCCCCTTCCCTCTCACTCTCCTTCTTCCCTTTAGGTTCAGATCAATGGAGCTCAATGAACATACATGAGCAACATACTGTACAGTGTGATGTCATAGAGGTTCCATTGTCATGTTTAGTATAATTTTAAAGGTCATAGTGTGATGAGTAAAAAGGTCTAATTTCCTTATCTCAGCAGGGGCCCTTCAGGTCACGAGAAACTGACCAACTAAACCCTAAACTGCCCATAGGATTTATGACTCATCTCATCTGTGTATATGAGGTGGCAAGGCAAAAGTCTCAGGGAAGCCTTCTGTAACCAGAATGTGTCCCTAATGCCAAGGAAGGATTCTATATTTAGAACTTCCCACACAGAACTACATGTGTCTCATTTGTCAGGTATGATTTATACTCTATGTCTTCAACTTTTGTATTCTGTTGATCATTTATTCTTTCCTGAATTTGAATTCATATTCTTTAATTTCTTGTAATTGATGTTCTAACCTGCCTGGCATAATAAACTGTTTTCCTTGGTATATTTAAAGTTCTTCAGAAATTATTATTACTGGTAGAATTAAAAGGAATCTGATTGTTACTGCAAAATATGTGTTAGTATAAGGTTATACTGGGGATTTGTAGTTTGAATGGAGCATGGAGCAGATCAAACAAGATTTCCAGGTTTCTGTCTATCACCTGACTTAGCAAGTTGCATGATTGTGGCTAAGATCATTATTATTAAATTAGAGCAAGCATGTAGCGGACAGATTTAATAATATTAGTTTACCCGGCAACCAAATTATAACAAATTAAGAAAACCTTTACAAAAACGCTGAATAAAGACAGAACATGTGAGATACCGTCTTTGGGCCAATGAGTGGTCCTTACAGTCTGTAAAGTACATGAGAAACTAAAGATAATACCTGAGAGTCCAGTCATGCTGACAGTGAGGCTGCACATTTCCTAGATAGAAGCCCAGACTTTGAGTGACATCTAACACATTGCTGAAGTCCAGATTGATGATGTTGAAAAGGACAGAGGTCATGCTGATCTCATCAAGAGCCCAGATGTCCTGCCCACGGCCAGAGTGATATGGCTGCCACCAGCGAAACTGGACCCCGAATTTATGAGCCCCAGGAGGAAGTTCCACTGAAATAATTCTATGAGGAGAAAAATGAAATACAACATAATTTAATTGCCATCTGTTATGTACAGATCAATATGTTATACAATGACCAACCAATAGATGGCACCAAGTAACTGGTGCATGTGTAAGTTGTTAATTTCTCATGTTCAATAAAATAGAATGAAGAAGTGAGTGAACCAGCAATAAATGTCTGCATATCTGTGTGTGTTTGTGTGAAATTGTTTGCATGTATACATTAGAAGGGACAACATAACAAATTGGCAACGAGTTGTGTAGTCCTAAAGACTTTTCTCATCAGCTGTGCAAGTGATGCAATGTGAAAGTGAGGAAACTAAATCTGACAGTGATTTGGGACTTCATTCTTTGTCTCAGGGAAATATTCACGAATGTCAGTGATGCCTATAGTAAATGGAAAGAAAATGGAGATGGAATTAGATACAGGGGCTGCTGTGTCTCTGATTTCATGGAAAAAATACAAAAGGAAGCTGAGTAAATTGCCCCTGCAACCCACTGATATCATGTTAAAGACGTACACTGGAGAGCCTCTGGCACCAGAAGGAGTCATCAATGTGAAAGTAAAATTATACAAACAATGTGCTAAATTGCCCTTGTATGTAGTGAAAGTGGATTCAAAGAAAGTGGAATGGTTGAGAGTCATTAAACTGAACTGGGAGACTGTGCATGCCATGGAGCAAAGACAAACCGACAGCTTAGAGACTGTGTTAAAGAGACACTCAGCTGTTTTCTCTGAAAAGCTAGGCACAATGAAAAGGGTTAAAGCCAGATAGACCCTAAGGCCTAACAGTGTACCCAAATTCTGTCCACCACGTAATATGCCTTATGTTCTTTGACCTTGGGTTGAGGCCGAGCTAAAATGCCTGACTGAGCTTGGGGTTATCTCTGTCAATAAGAAGGCTGGTACAGTAAGACTTTGTGGGGATTTTAAGGTCACCCTCAACCCAGCTCTCTGTGTGGATAAGTACCCAATCCCAGCTGCTGACTATAAGTACCCAATAACTGCTGGATAAGTACCCAATAGCTGCTGACTATCTCTACACAAAAAGAACTATTCTGCTTTGATCGTTTACCCTTTGGCATAGCATCATCTCCCGCTTTATTTCAGAAGGCTATGGACCAAGTGCTTCCTGGACTGCCATACACTCATTGTAACCTGGACGACATCCTTGTCAGTGGTCCTGACAAGCAGACTCATCTCAAAACTCTGGATGCTGTCTTGGGCAGACTAGAGGAACATGGCCTGCACCTCAAGCAAGAGAAGTGCCTGTTTTTCCAGGAGTCTGTAGAATACTTGGGCCATATCATTGACGCGGCTAGGCTCCACAAATCACCTGAGAAGGTACATACCATTGTGGAAGCACCAGCACCAAGTAATGTCAGCCAGCTACATTCTTTTCTAGGAATGCCAAACTATTATGGACGCTTCATTCCCGACTTAGCCACTGTTCTAAAACCATTGAATGAGCTGCTCAATAAAGAGAAGAAATGGCAGTGGACATCAGCCTGTCAGTCAGCGTTCCAGGAAGCTAAAGCACTCCTAGTATCACAAGTACTCACCCACTACAATCCAGAGCTGCCCCTCCGTCTTGCTTGTGATGCTTCACCTTATGGGGTTGGGGCTGTGCTGTTGCACGTTATGCATGACGGCAAGAAAAAACAATAGCCTATGCATCACAAACACTCAGCAAAGCGAAACAAAACTATGCGCAAATCGAGAGGGAGGCATTAGCGATAGTCTTTGGAGTACGCAAGTTCCACCAGTACCTCCATGGTAACAAGTTCACCCTACTCACTGACCATCGCCCACCCACCTCCATCCTGAGTCCATTGAAAAGCACACCGTCAATGGCCGCAGCTCGAATGCAGCATTGGGTGCTCCTCTTGTCAGCACACAACTATACAATTCAGTACAGGAAGGGTGCATTACATGCCAATGCAGACAGACTTTCACGATTACTGCTGCCTCACGTTCATAAAGATAAACCAGGTGCAGTAGAGGTATTCTATACATTTCAGTTGGAGACATTACCAGTCAGTAACACTGAGATCAGACGTGACACCATGTCTGACTCCACCTTGTCTTGTGTCCTTGAAATGGTCACAACCGGTCATTTTCCAACTGCAAAAGACTCAGATGAAGAGCTGTCACCCTATCACCTGCACAGGCAGGATCTCACAATACAACAGGGATGCCTGATGTGGGGTATGAGAGTAATTGTGCCACCTAAACTGCGCCTCCGTGTTTTGAGAGAGCTCCACACAGCACATCCAGGTGTAGTGAGGATGAAGAATTTAACACACAACTATGTGTGGTGGCCCAGTATCGATTCTCAGATTAAGCTGCAGGCTAAATCCTGTCACTCTTGTCAGCGTGTACAAAAGGACCCTGGACTAGCACCTTTACACCCTTGGATGTGGCCATCCAGTCCTTGGGAAAGGATACATATGGACTTTGCAGGTCCATTTGAAGGACATATGTACCTGGTCATTGTGGACGCACATTCCGAGTGGCCTGAGGTGTACATCACGGACAGTACCACAGCCAGTAAAACCATACAAGTGCTTAGGGGCCTTTTTAGTCGCTATGGCATTCCACACGTCCTTGTCAGCGATAACGGACCTAAGTTCTGTTCTGAAGAATTCAGCGCATTCCTGAAGTCCAATGGAATCAAACACATCCGCTTAGCGCCATATCGTCCTGCCACCAATGGCTTGGCAAAGCGTTTTGTGCAGACGTTCAAACATGCCTTAAAATCTTTCAGAGGAACACTACCTGTGCAGCAACACCTTGATACATTTCTCTCAACATACCGCAACACCCCCCACGCCACAACAAAATAAACGCCAGCTATGTTGTTTATCGGACGCAAGCTGCGCTCTCGGCTGGATTTCCTGAAACCCAGTGTTGCTGGAACAGTGCACCGGCCATAGGATGCCCAACAACAACGCCGACAACAACACTCTAAGGACAGACAGTTTGATGTTGGAGAGCCAGTCCTTGTGCGTGATTATGGGAAGGGGGAGGAGAAAGGGACACAAGGTATTGTAATGGAGAAGACTGGACCAGTGTCGTACAATATGTGAGGCAGTGTCGTAAATGTGGGAACATAAGGGGTATGGAAACGTCATGTGGACCAAATGCTGACACGCCCCAAGTCAGTGCCTCAGCAGACTGCAGTGAACCATCCTGTAAGTCTCCCAGCGTTACTACCCCTGAGTGATAGTTGTACCACACTTCACCCTAGTACTCCTAACCAGGAGGGGCAGTTGTGGTCTACTGGTTAAGGAGTCAGGCTTGTAATCAGTAGGTTGCTGGTTCAATTACAGTGCCGGCAGGTAGCAACTGAAGTGCAGACTGGACATACGCAGGTTACAGAAACTGTTAGATGCTATCCTGTGAGAATTACTAAACCACCAGTACGTTACCGTGATGAGTGAATACACACTGAAATAGTGGATATGTAAGAATGTTTCAGTTCTATGACATGGTTTCAACTTACAAGTTATATACACAAAGAAACATAACTCTCCCAGTTTTATTTGATGTAAAAAATAAAACGTACCTCTTATGTTGTGTAAGGAAATCTCATTTGTGTTACTAACAACATATTATAGTGGGGAGGAGATGTTATGTACGTATCAATATGTTATACAAAGACCAACCAATAGATGGCACCAAGTAACTGGTGTAAGTTGTTAATTTCTCCTTTTCAATAAAATAGAATGAAGAAGTGAGTGAACCAGCAATAAGTGTCTGCATATCTGTCTGTGTGTGTGTGTGTGAGAAATTGTTTGCATGTATACATTGGAAGGGAGCAACATAACACCATCTATACCTTTTTTCCTTTCACCATCTCTGTTTGAACACAAAATAGCAGGTTACTTTAAGTACTTTCTTTCTACCTATGTTAAAGTAAAATGAAGCCAAACTGACATTTTTCTAAATGACTGAAACCAGACCTGGCAACTAAAATTAAAAATCTTTATTATAATCTTTACATTGCAAATTGGGGTAAAATAAGTAGACTGTTTTAAACACTATGTACTTGCTTAATAATTGATTTTTGCCCATTTTTAATCCAGATAAGTTACACATTGCAGCTTTAAACAAAGATACACAATCAAAGCTAAGATATAAGACTATATAAGCAAATAATACATGACATCATGCCGTGTTTACTTTACAAGCTTCAGCTCAAGTGTCGTTTGTGTTTATGTTTAGTTTTGAGTGAGATGTACCTGGGCTCATGGAAGCCCTGATAGGCGTAGTGCTGCAGCAGCGTCCAGGTGATGCCATTATCTGCAGAGTAATGCAGCAAGACGCCCTCTTCTGGCTGGTCTGGAGCAGGACATGAACTCAAAGTGCTTCGACTTCCCAATCGTATAGTAAACTGCAGATACCTACAAGACACAGTAAAAACTGGATCACAGTTTTAAACATCTTTGTCTGCTGTAAGGCTTCGTTAGCTGAGTCTTGGCTCCTCTGAGGTTTATTTTTGATCTACTTAAATATTTTGTAGTTTTTCTAGCTCAAGGACCATTAAATTTTGTACACAAATAAAACAAAATAATAATAACAACTAGATATATACATTTTCTAAAGAAATGTAAGTGGTGCTTGCCATGTGAAAACTTTTATACATTTCAATAATGTTAACATGATGTTAGAATGATGCACATTTATTCATTTGGCAGACACTTTTATCCAAAGCGACTTACAATGAATTCAAGGTATACATTTTTTTTATCAGTACTTGTGTTCCCTGGGATCGAACCCACAACCTTTGCGCTGCTAACACAATGCTCTACAAGTTGAGCTACAGGAACACTACAGGATTTAAGATGATGCTAAAATGATATTAGCATTATGTTATGATGATCTGATGCCTCTTACTTTTTTCAATGGAAGTCAAAGGGGTGGTTGCTAGGGTACTGTAACTAATTGCTACGGCGTGGCTATGAAGTTAAAATGTCACCATTCGTTGCAATATAAGCCTATAAACCGATCGATTTGACCCCTCATTCACGGGTCTATGACAAATGGTGTGGGATGAGTAACAAGCCAAAGTTTTGACCAGAAAAAGTAGTATACAAGTGGTATACCACTAATTAAACTATTCAGTGCTGTCCATTCAAATCTGAAATCTTAAATGAAAGATCTAAAAGATGAAAACTAGTTTATAACTGTAGAGTTAGGGTTATAAAGCAGGGCAAGTTTTATATTTTTTTTTGTCCCGCAGATTATTCAAATGCTTTGTGTGAACAGGAGTAGAGCACAGTTCACAATTACCTACAGATAACAGTAAATTCCCCAAAGTTCCATGTTCATACGCACATTTATTCACTTAAAAAGGTAAAGTTAGACAAATAATCCACATACTTTAATGGTATTTTAGTTGGCAATACTGCACAAAACCATCGCTGCACAAAACCACAGCTAAACCCATCCAGTCACAATATAAAAATGACTCTAAATAATAATGTTTAAATTATTTAATAATTATTTAAATGTTGTTTGTTGTTTTCGTGTTTCAATAGAACTGTACTGTAATAATATTAATAATAAGCTAATTAGTGCAATTATGCCCTACTAATAGTTAACGTCCTGGCTGCAGTGTTTATAGATATATAAACAAAGCTTGGTAAACACCAGTCTAAACCACAGCACAGTAGGTGATGATAATGCACATTAACATTGGTGCTGCCCCTCATAAAACTGAAGAACAAGAATATAATCAAAGCCGCTAAGACAAGCCTGCAATCTCAGAAAAAAAATAATAATTGCAGTAGGCAGGGAGGGACAACAGATGCCGTTTTTAATAAATGTCAATGGGGGGATTCACTACGCTGAATAAACTGCTTTGGTGAGGAAATAGCTTATCATTTAATAAACTGACAGCCTGTCCATGAATTTTCAACATGTTTTACATTAAACAATTTAAACAACCTTTGCTGGGAACCATTTATAGGTTTCACTATGACTAAAACGCTATTGTTATAAAAGAAGGCAGAGAACTTGTAAATATTTATAGGCAAGGCTTGCCCATTTTAACATCCCAGCAAACATGCCTGTGTGTCCACTGTGGGTAAAGTGAACCCCAAGTGGGACCTGTGTGGTTTTCTGTGGGTCAGCCTACTGTGGGCTTAAATTTACATTTAGACATTTAGCAGACATTTTTATACAAACTGGCTTACAAGGTATAGAAAACAATGAAGCGATAAATCATAAGGAGGCAAGCTGTACACAGTTACAGTTACCAAGATTACAACATTTCAATGCTTGATAAAGACAATACCTGGTGGGAGAGAGGAGAAAGGGTTAGTATTTTTAATTAGATCAAAGTTGTGTCAGGTATTCATGGAATTTATTGAGGGATGCAGCAGCCCAAACAGAGTTTGGAAGATCATTCCTTCAGCAAGGGATAGTGAAGATGAACCGGCTTGCCCACAGAAAACCCACAATGCTCCATATGGGTTAGCCCATGCGAGGCCCTCATGATTTCGGCCTTTTGGGGCCCCATGAGGGTTTTCTGTCGGCAACCTCTGTGGTCTTGGCCACAAAATGATAATGTTTTTTCTCCAAATGAAATGTTTTTCTTCAATATGTTGGCCACAATTATTGACACTCCTTGAAAATATTCTTTTGATTCTTATGAGTAAATATTTTCCACAATAACAAAAAAGAACAAAAAATCCACTCCCATGAGTTTACCATTTAAAGAAAAAATAAAATGGATCAGGCAGTCAAAAAACCTTGTTCAGTCAGGTATCATGTCATAAATGTTGTTTTTAGATTATTAAAAAGAGTGCATGAAAAAAGAAAACTATACACATTTTGGTACTTATCACTGTGCATAAAAAGCCTGTGAAAGTTACTCTCAATGGTGATATAAGTTGGGGTCTGAGGTAACTGTCAGCACAGCCGGACAAACGGTCTGAAGTAACATTTTGTTTTCTCGGGCTATATAGGCAATTTTAATCACAAAATAAATAACGTCTCAGGTTACGTATGTAACCCAGGTTCCCTGAAGGGAACGAGACTCTGCGTCGAAACGCTATGGGAACGCCTTCAGCATTTATAGGCTCTGAATCACGTGTCAAACCATCCAATCGGGGGGCGATACGTCACAGGCGGGTGACGTCACCACCAGGAAGCTATAAAGCATGTGCGTTTGCGCACACCGGCAGCTTCAAAAGAATGAAGCGAGCGCCGGCAGGGGTACCGGAAGTATGGCGAGAGACGCAGCGTCTCGTTCCCTTCAGGGAACCTGGGTTACATACGTAACCTGAGATGTTCCCTGTCCCTTTTGACTGAAGGTTCCCCAGCCTTCTGTGTGAAATTGCACAGACTAAGGAATGAGGACAGAAGAGCCAGGAGAGGCTCAGACATAGAGGCCATAGTGCCTCACAAATGTCAAAGAGGTGGACCATCCCGCAGCATCGCAGATGTCCTGAATTGGGACACCTGCATAGAAGGCCTTAGAGGCCGCCATACTTTGTGTAGAGTGAGCCTTGGTCCCCTTAGGTGGGGGAATACCAGAGGACTCATAAGTGAAGAAAATAGCATCCGGCTTAACGTCTGCTTGGTAGCGGGTAGACCGTGCTTGTGATACCCAAAGCAGAAACAAGCTGGTCAGACGTCATCCACAGGGCAGCTCTGTGGTCGTATGCGTCCAGTGCTCACACTGGACACACACAGTTAAGCTTCTACTGGTCGTTCTCCCAGAAGGGAGGAGGACAGAGGCTTAAGGCACGACTGGCAGTAGTGCCGAGGAGGGGACCTTAAATTGTACCCCACTCGCGGGTGAAAAAGTGCTTTGGCCAAAGGGCGAAAGTCTTAAGAAGGGCCACATAGGGGCCGAAGTCACCAGCTCTCCTCAGAGAGATGATGGCTAGGTAAGGGTCCAAAATCTCCACATAGGCTCACACACGGGAGCATAGAGTGCCTCAGCACAGGATGGCCAAGTCACTTCTGAAGCCTCAGCCTCTGCGCACCGGAGGAAACATATATAGGGGATGTCTACCCACCATAGAGCCACCGAAGAAGCGTGGCACGCCAGTCATGCCGCCACAAAGATCTTCAAGCTGGAGTGAGCTTATCCTACAGAGATGTGTGCCCGCAAGACCTGCAGAACTGTACCAACTGGGCAGTTGACTGGGTCAAGCTGGCGATCTCAGCTTCCCAAAGTGGAAAGAGTCCACTAGGGGGCACAGTTTCCTTGAGGGGGAGTTCCGGAGTATAGGGTGGTCTCAGCAACCTC
>JAZGTK010008213.1:0-18524 GCA_036877625.1 Ambastaia sidthimunki
AAGCAAAACATCTGGTAAGTTCTAAAGGAAAAGAGTTTGCTCTGATATATTCTGTTAAGGTGTATCATCATCTCCATGTAAATTTGAAAGCCTCTGCTGGTATCTGACTTGCTGTTCTGAATTTGCGAGCGTGAGTTTGCCTTTAATCTTAGACGGTGATATTTCCCAGAAGTCTTGGTCCTCACAGGGGCTTAATTATTTTCTTCTGGATGTTGCATGAATGGCCCAGTGGGTTGATCTGACTCCTGCCCACTAGAGTCAAGCTAATTATAACCGCTGGGTTGGGGGATGCAAATCTGCAGTCGTGCAGAAAAGCATGGTTATAATTAAACCCCCTAGATTGTAGTCTCTGACTCTCTGTCTTGCCTCATCTGGGTAGATAGTGGTCTTCTGACCCAGTCTGTATACCTTCAGTATGTTTTTAGCTGTTATTTTGACACCTCCTTCAGAAATATCTGCTGTGCAATGTTAAGGTAACAATAAAAAGCGTTAAGCGTTAAAAGAGATTTAACAAGAAAATGCACCACTGGTCAGTGTTAATATTTCATATTTTAGTACGATAAGAACAGTAATCTTCCTATTGTATTAGTATCAGTGCACAGATGTTTTAATTCTTTTTGGTGAAGAATGTTTGACACAGTTTGAGAAGGCTAGATTTTCCTAAAAAATACATTGGTTTTTTTTTACATGATTACTGGTCACCCCACATTTCCCACTAATCAAAACATGCATGTGCAAATGTATGCGTGTCTTTTGTGTTCACATATAAATGTTAGTTTTGTCAATGGAATAGCTCTGGCATTGATTTATTTATTCAGGCAGAGCAGTCTTAGTTATTTAGTATCACTCTCTTAAAGGCCGAAGTGAGCAGTACCAGCCAAGGAACAGAAAAGGCTGCGTATTTTGTTACCATGCAAGATTATTTTTCATAACGGCCTCTCAGCTGGTCTGGGCAGGTAAGATAATAAAGGGATTTTGTGTCTTAGTTGTTCACAAATTCCTCTGAAGCTGTAAGACATTTGTAGGGCACTGTAGGGGTGTCCACTGGAACTTATTGTTGTGTTCAGCTATTCAATGTTAGTTTTTGCAGTACTGTGCGTGTTAAAAACTGCACTGATGCCTTGATTGGTGCATTCACCATCTCTCCCATAAAATGCTCTTGCTGTATGTGTATAAACTACAAAACACATCAGATTGTTTGTATATGTGGATTTAAAGTGTAAAAAACATTGTGTCTCCTAATTTACTCAATTTATGTCATTAATATTTACTTTTAACTGAATATTTGTTTATATCTGTGCATGTATAATTCCAGCAGCTGTGAGTTGACAAGCAGTTGTGCAATAACACGCACATATGCGGTGAGAAAAGTCTTTGTGAGAGTTTATTATTACATTAAATCGCTGTGTGAATTAGCAAAATGCAGCATAATTGTAATAATGCTTCTGTATGAGCGTGTTTGTCTAGTATTTTCCATTAGGAATGATGCGAAAACAAAACGTAATAAGCACATGCAGTATATAGGAACATTTTGAACAGATATAATTGATGGAGGATTTAAAAAGGGCTTAATGACAATAATCACCTAAATCAGTGTTTGTGCATGTAAATGTGATTATTGTCCCAGACAGGTAAGATCTGGTCTGAAATTATCACCTGCCGCCGGTGAGGTTAATAAACACATGGGAATTCCCGTGTGTGAATCATGGAGGGTGTTGTCTTCTACTTTGAAGTATTAATTAATGTTTGTTGATATTTCTATGAAATAGAAATTCCGTAGAAATTCTATTTCACCATGTTTTTTATGGTGGCATTTATTGTGAGGATTGCTGCTAAGGCTGACTGACAGTTTGGCGGGTCACTTATGTAAACACAGTTTCTATGTCTAATGATGGTAAACAATAAGGTGGGACAAAAACATTGAATCTGTACATTAGGGTTTGCAGTGTAAAAGCAGCTTTAGTTATGCATGAAGTGTCCTTTTGGCATACATATGACAGTAAGGGTGTGTGTGTGTGTGTGTGTCTTTAGTTCAGTGTATTATGTGAGAACTTAAGATGTCCCTCCATACCAAGCTAACACTTTCCAAGGTGGTTGGAACATTTCCCTAATATTCCCATTAAGTAACAAAAAGGTTTTTGATTTGGTTTATTTTGAATGTTACTTTGAAAATGTCCAGCTTTTGAAAGTTGACTTAATGTTGTTGCTAGGTTGTAAGATTATTAGATTTACATTATTATGTAATGTATTTGAAATGTTCCACTAACAACTAAAGAAGAACATATCTGATGTTTTGAGATCAGATGTTTTGATTGCTATGAAAAAACATTCTACTAAAGTTACTGTAAAAATGCTTTTGATAACTTTGAGAGAATTATTAAAGAACATTAGCCAACATTCTGAGAATGTTCCCTGTTAACTGGGTAATCATATTACATGGCCTGAAATGTTCTCATGCTTATCGTGCCTCTAAACCATCAAGTGAGGGGGTGGAAGGATCTGTACGTGTGTGTGTTTGTGTGTGTGTGTGTGTGTGTGTGTGTGTACCAGGCGGTGGTCTGGGGTCTGGAGCTCAGTCTAGGTGGGTGGACAGAGCTACTGCAAGGCGCCTGTAAATCTGGGAGCTGCTAGGCTGCTGAGCTCTGTGTTTGTGTATGGAGTGTGGCTCTCTTATCTCTTGGCTGTACTGACGCCACTCTCTTCCTGTTTAAAATCTGTACTGCTGATTTTTCCCTTCACTTCTGCCTCTGTTAAACTTCAGCTCTCTCTCTCGCTGGTTTCTCAGGCTTCCTTTTCACTTCAGTCAGTTATTATTCTCGCTTTGTTGTCGGCGAGCGTGCAAGTGTTTTGGGTTTTAAACTTTCGTATTAATTTCAATGAAGATTACGAGCTGCCATTGCCATGACTTGTGCAAGAGACTGGAATGTCGTCTCCACGGACACTAGCAAATGTTTTGGGCCGAAAATATTCCATCTCTGAGTCAAATAACTAACTGGAACAGAGGGCTTATTTGCATAATCGGCTGCTATGAGATCCTGCAAAGTCGATCAAAGCTACTTATTGCAAATGGGACATGCTAATATGTAAATCAGACAGTAAACTCACATACATTAACACACATAATTGCATAATTTCTAACACAAAATGTAAATATATTTTGTATAAAATATGCAAATATAGACACATTTTAGGTATAAAAGTAAAAAATGTATCAGCCTTAGAAAACAAGCAGTATGTAATATGTAATTAGTTTTTTGTAATAATTCTGCATTTATTTTGTAGCTGGATTGTGCTGTATGAGTTTTATTTAAAGCTAAATGGCTGCCATTTAAACTTATGTTTTTATGGCTACAGTTCACATATTGTCATTAATATGTTTTTGTTCCTGTCAATACCTAAAAAACATTTATTGTCCAAATCACATTTAAAATCTTTCATTTTTGAATGGTCTGTAAATACAAAGTGTTGGCAGCCCTCAAACAGTGAGGTTATATAATTTGAAAATACTTGACTTTGGGAGAAGTTCATATTCTTGTGTTGTTTTTTGACAGAAGCCAAATCAGTACCATCTAAAATATATAAACTTTGCCCCGGGCTGTGTAACTGTCTAGCCCTTCCAGTTGGTATTTAGTGAACGTCACCACTCAACTTCCTCTGCCTGTCTGCTTCATGCGGTCGCCTGGATGGCCGCTTCTGATGGCGCCATGCACTCACTCGCAGTTTTCACGATGTAACGATGAGAGTTTCTTTCCTTTTCCTCTGTTTTCAATTGCATTTCCTTCCTCATTTTCCTCGATATTCTTTCTCCAGTGATGTGAAGCCTGAAAGACTTATTGAGAAAATAAACGCGGGGAAAATTCCAACAGGCACTGAATGGCATTGGCATGTATGGGGGCGGAGTCACGCCACCACTATATAGAATATCGGCCAATCGCAGCCCAGCGTTTCTAGCAAGCTATCCCTCAGTATGCCTGACATATAGATGTGGTGTAAGCATTATGTATTGTTGTCAGAGCTGAAGGTTCGAATGTCCTCTGCTGAAAACATACGATTACCTGCATATGTTTAATGTTCAGATCTTAGACTTTTAGGTAAGCTGAGTTGTTCCATTCTACAAGTTTTGTTAGCATGTGATAAGGATGTTTCATTGCTGTTCTGTAGAAAGTCCAATTTCCTGGGAGAATAGCCATCATAGAAATTTAGATACACATGAAACAATGCAAGTATCATATTAAATTTCACATGCATCTCTGAACTGGGCTTTGTAAGACTTTTCTTTAGTGTTCTTTGAGCGCCTCCCACCTTAGTAACACTTGTCCCTGGTGGCCATATTTATAGTAATTTTTCTTTTCAAGAATTTGTGGATTTTATGGATTGTGTTTCTATTTCAGCAGTAAAAACATACAGTTTACACAACTCTAAAGAACCAACAATAAATCAAGCCCTCCCTTCCAGACACATTTCCTTGTGTTTGTATATTTATAAAAAGTTTTACCATGGCAAATGTTTTCTGCACTGTTGTCAGGAGTTCACATAAGAAATATATCTTAGGAGGGACTTTTGGCCACAATGTAACCTTTCAAAATCTTTTTACAAGTTTTCCTAGACTTATAAACAGTAAATCTGTAAACTAAAGTATCTTAAAAATGTAAAGTTATGACATGCACAAAAAGGTTATTTTTAAAGTTTGAGAAACATTCAAAACCTCAAATTTTTTAGACATTGTATTAATGCTACTGTTTATAAGAACATTTTTGAATCCTGTAACATTTTAAAATGTTCCACTAACAACTTAAGAATAATGTTTTTGATATATATGATATATAACGTTCTACTAACGTTACTGCAAGAACGTTTTTTGATAACTTTGAGATAACTTTTAGAGAATGTTAGCCAATGTTCTGAGAATGTCCCCTGTTAGCTGGGAAGGCAGTTTTAGAGGGAGCGGCTCAAATTATTTCATTGCATTGTCTGTCTTAGGTGGCTTTGGCTTTTTTGAGTACATAAACTCCACCAGGATATCCTCCCCTGCCACTGACTGTGAGTTACCCATGAGGCTCTGGGGCTCCTGTGGGCCGCCCATTGTGATCAGCCTGTGCGCTGAGGTCATAAGGGGAGCCAGACTGGCAGGCACTGTGCGGTTTCCTTTGAGATACCAGATCAAGTAAATCAGAATTAGAACTTGTTAGTCCTTCAGGAGCCCCGATGGCTGCGACTCCTCACAGAGCACTGAGTGCTAGCAGAGTGGCGGCCCGCTGGGGGAAAAGAAAGGTGCTGTTTAAAATCTTTAAAGAGGCCGTGTCGGCAAGCATCTCTTAAGCATTTGTTCCCCTGTTGTGCATTCTTCCTGTGTGGTTAACCTGAGTCTGAAAGTGTTTGTGTTGGTATTAAAGCTCAAAGGACGGCTGCAGCCAACAAACGTGGCAGAGATCCATTAAGCTGCGGAGATTCACGGCCCCCGGTGCCACGCTGTTACTCTATCACCTCTTAAAGAGATCCATTTTTCACAGGCTTCCTCAGGCCGTAAAGACAAGAGACAAACCAATTGATTTTAATATGGCTTCCACGTCAGGGGAGCACAGGAGAGTGGACATATAGAGATTAATCTCTTCTGCACCAGTAGACTGTTTGTAAACCCGCTGAGTCATGCTTTGATGTATGGGGAGAAATGTGATCTAATGCATTTTTCCTTCCAGCTCGCTCTTAACCTTTTGTTGAGTGTGTTTTGGCCACCTTATTTTTAATCAAAGCAGTGTTGTTACTCTGTGCGGTTTGTCTGTTCAGTGTCACTGCGGTAAACCTCGAAATTCCCATTGATTTTATGAAAGACCCAAGTGTACATGTCTTATTGTCAGTTACGCCATTACGTTGATTTATAACTTCTTCACTTTATTGGCCAATCACAGTAGCTCTCAGTGTCTGATGTGTCAGTAACTCCTCGAGTTTTCAGGTTACTGAGGCTTGTAGTGTAAATTGCAAACTGTAAAGGATTTAGTTTTATTTCAGTAGCACGTTTTTTGATATGCGTTGTTGCAAAGCCATTTTACAGAAAAATAATGCAGTGAAAATGATGCAAAAATGTTTTCAAAATAAAAAAAGCAGTAAATATCAGATCAAAAAAATACTTTAGCTAAAGGAATATAAATAATAAATTGTTTTTGCTGGGTTACAGAAAGTGTTTGAAGTGCATTCAGAGGCTCAAACAGCTCTGGAGTTTAGACTGTCTGCCAGACATCTTCTGTTACGTATGTAACATCATCTGTTTGTATGGGTTTGTGAACTCTCCAGGAATATTCTATGGCAGGGTTGCACATTCCCTTATTTTCCCAGATCTCCACCTAACAGCTGATCTCCACATTTTCAAAATCAAGTATGCGGTTGAATAATTAGTCAACCATGTGGTATTTTTTCAGAAAGTGTTTAACATGCATATTGTGGCACATCACACTGTTAGCATGCTAATTAGAGCACTGTCAAAACTAAAAAAACAAATAACGGATTGACTTCACTAATCAAATCATTTACATGTATTTGTATAGCGAAATCAAATTAGTTGTTAGTTAAGCAACTAGTCAATTAGTCATCCATTGTGGCCCAGTCCTAGAAGCTGGTTATCCTGTACTTGATTTAGGTCCTTTCTCTCTCCTTTTACCTTCTGATTTATTCCACCAGGCCGGAAAGCGGAGTCATTACTGCCTTGTGTTCTGTGCGCCACTAAACAAGTGGCTCTTCTGGGAGGATCAGGCCAGGGCAAGGCCGGGGGTCTCAGTGAAAAGTGTGCCCGCCATGTCAGAATAAATCAGGAGAAGGGAGAGAGAGTCACCGGGATGACCTCAGCAGCACCAGCAGGGCTTAAATCACCAGCTTCCCTGGGTGGAGAGAGACAGTGTGAGCTACGTAATGAAAACAGCATGTTCATACTCAAAAGCTGCAACTTCTCAAACATCTAAAAAACAGGATGTTTTGAACATTCCTAGAACATTCAAAATAACATTTGTAATGTTTTTGTTATTTCATAGAAACGTTAGGAAAACGTTCTTACAACATCGCATGGAATATTTGCAAGCATTAAGCATCATCATGATSTTTTGCATATAATCATAATCATTAGATTAGATTAGATTAGATTAGATTAGATTAGATTCAACTTTATTGTCATTACACATGTAGAAGTACAGGGCAACGAAATGCAGTATAGGTTATGTTTATGTTAAGATTATTTACAGATAGGTATGTATATACCCTATATATCATATTTATAGGGTGGAGTGTCATTATAAAAACAATGGTGTTTGCATATAATCATAATTATAATTATATATAACTTTGACCAAGTGTAGACAGATAATACCAGCATCTAAATTTTTTGTTCTAGTTGCCTTTAATTTAGCCTGTTTGTATAAACAATTTTGGATATTTTTCTTGTACTCAAATGTTCCCTGTATAGCTACTTTGTAAAAATCGCTTTAGAATTGAATTATTTCTTTGTTCAGTAGGCCTAATGAAGATTATTAGCTTGAATGTTCTGCATGACTGTTAAACTCAAACATCTACTCTGGTTCCCATACAGCAGATACCACCTCAGCTATCTCCACCACGAAACTGACCTTTGAGAACTAAGCACAGATCGTGAGAAAGACATAATCGGATGAACACTTTGTCCTTTATCAGTGCCGACCTCTGCTAATCTTGACCTCTGGCTGGTTTCGTCTGCCACTGTACCAGTAGTTGTCATGTCTGCCATTAACAGAAATTGGCCTGATGACATATTTTTCCTGTGTCTGCCCCTCTGCAGGCTCCTTTCTGACGAAAGGATGGCGAGGCCTGGAGTCCCAGCATAATGCTCTATTTTAGGAGGTCATTTTGAGCCGGACACCCTGTCTCCCCAGGACTGCCTGTCTGCAGATAGCCTATCAGATTGCTGGCTCTTAAAGGAGAGACACTGCTATTTACCATCCTGACGCCAGGCAAGCCAGTTATCATTAAGAGGACTGCCGACAGCAGACTAGCAAGTCCCAGTGTTAATGAGCGCTTTAAAAAAATGATAAAATAAAGCAGCAACAACATAAAACAGAAATGGATACTTTGGGGAGGGGTTGCATTAAATACACGTCAGTGGCATGTTCTTAAATAATAAATCACAAGACAGTTCTTTCAAATTGATGAATTGCTGTAGATATCATAAACTCGATTGAAATAAATTAACAGAAAGATGTAGTTAAAATCCTGTATGTATTTTGGGAGAGCTTTCTCTGCAAGCTTCCAGAAGCTCATGTTGTTATTGGCAACGCGGTATTTGTGGCAATGCGAATTCTCCATGGCATGTTCTTCTATAAACATTATTTACAACCATGAGACAATTTACAAAGTCCTCTATCCCTAACATTTCCAAAGGATCTGACTAAGCAACCCTCAGATATCCAAGCCAAACTCAACACGTGCGGGAAATAAACCGGAGAGAGGCATGATCGACTGCCGTGGCACAAACAAGTGTGTTATTGATTGTGGTGTTGCTGTGAGTTCACAGAGGAGATAGCTCTTTTAAAAGTGGTGCACACAATAATTTATTGTATTTTCATTTTATCTGTGTTTATTGGTATTCAGTTTATTGGTGTTGTGTAAGTTCTGTTTGTGATGTGTAACAGTCCGCAGTTATAAAGTGTTTTTTTGTCTTTATAAGACAGATCAATAACACCTAAAGAATGGTATCCATTAGCATTGTCACCCAGGAAGTATGCAACCTGCATACTATCATCTTTGCACCCTCTTTGAGCCTGCCCATGCCAAACCTTGTTCAAAAAAATACTCAGAACTGTGTTCTCAGAACATTTGCTAACCTTCTTTAAAAGTTCTTTCAAAGTTATCTAAAAAGTTCTTGGAGTAACGGTAGTAGAACTTTTTTAAGTTTTTTATATGTATTGAAAATGTTATTCTTAAATTGTTAGTGGAACATTTTAAAAACGTTTTGACAAGAATTTGACAGCGTGTTTTGCACATTTCTAGAACTTTCGAAATAACATTTTTAATGTTTTTGTTATTTAATAAAAATGTTAGGGAAACATTCTTACAACATTGCATGCAATATTAGCAAGCATTATGCGTCATCATGGTGATGCATAATATTTACATATAATCATAATCAAAATTATAGGGTGAGGTGTCATTATAAAAACAAGCCTTGTCAAGCTTGTAAGGTTATATCTGTTCTCTTGATTATATTGGGTGTTTTCTCATGGCTGTTGTGTGTTGTAACTGACTGTGCCATAATCCCTCACATTCATATAAAGTGTTGAAAGGCCTCTCTTTTCTCTTTGAGCACGGCCTGCAAGTGCCTTCAAAAATTCCTCTTCTATTAGCTGCGGCTATCAAAATGGCTCCCTCTCCCATTGTGAGGAAGAAGTCGGCATTAAAGGGCCTGTGGATACTTGGACAAACATTAGCCTACTCGCTCAATTACTCTGTCATGTAGGAATGCTGTTGGGCTGCATTAACATGGCCTATGGAATAACCAAATTCCAGAAGTAAAAAGGCCATCTAATGAAGTTCTATGCCTCAGAGGCTTACATTAGCGATGAGATTTGCCACATCACAGTTTAAATTCTCAATTAGGCAGGAATCCCACAATAGATGGTCTGTATTTGCACAACCAAAATGTTACAAGCAAGCAGCTACCGATCTCTTTTGTCATCTTGCTCTCTGTGTACTCCGTTTGCCAGTCTGAATCATATAGATTTAGGAATCTATATGAGATAAAATAGATTGATGGGCCTGTCTTATCAATACAGAGTTTCATGGGTGAGATCAGGGTACACAACTGGCCCTGCAGCCAGGCAGGGCCCCATTTCCCCATTTGCAAGTGAGGTTTGTGAAATCACAAAGTGTCTGTAGATGATGTCATACTTGGCATTTGGTTCCATCGCGAGTTTTTGGAAAGCGTGATTTACTGGCATTCGGGAAACATTAAAAAGAACGGTGGTTTACAGCGAGAGAGCTTTCGCCAGCTGCCCACCCCTCCCGGACCCTTCATGTCCCCAAAGCTCGGCCACTGTGCCACAAACATTAAACACACTTTTATTAATACATGCAGCACTTTCATACTCTCATTCCACCTATTTGGGAACGTTTACAACATTTTTTCCATCACCTTTTGAGAAGTTAATGTTTTTACTAACGTAACGTGTTATGAATGCTTTGTTGTGCTAAGTAAATAGTGTGTTATTGGTGAAAAGTACGTTAAGTGTGTTTAAGGCCTACATGCGAATGTTTTTGCCAGGGTGTGAGGACTGGGTTATGCCAAGGTGTGAAAGTCTGCTTGGTGCCAGTTTATTTTGGCCCTGTACTCTTTCTGCTGTATGTGTTGGCGTCTTTTCTCGCGCAGTATTTTTCTTACTGTAATGGATCCTGGTTACTACTGCAGGCAATCCTGAGTAAATCTTTACATAAACATACAGTAATAAACCTGGTCTAGTTTTTTGTTATACGTACAGGTATGAGCACATTTGTAAAGCATTTACATTTATGCATTTTGGCAAGGTTTTTATCCAAAGCAGACCAAGTCTGCTAATGTAAAATGTATATGTTTTCTCTGGTATACCCTGTCATATACTCCCTAAGAACTTGTTGTTGTTGGTAAATTAATATTACTGCCTTGTTTCTTGATAGGCTGAGAGATGATGGGGTAAATAGTGTTATAAATGTCATGCAGGCATTTCCAGTTTTGTTCAAACATATTGTCAGCCCAAACCTATGTCAACATCTAATTCAAACTGAACACAAAGCTTTACAAAGGTATCATTTCAAACAATTAACCTGCCAGAGAAGTCACAAACAAGGTTGGGCGGTTCAGAGGGAATACATTGCCTTTCCCATCAGGGTTGCCTTTCCTCAGTGAACATGCCTGTAATTATTTGAGGCCTAGAGGTGTGTGTGTGTGTTTGGGTTTACTTAACCATATGTTAGGGACAAATGTATACCCAAAAGTCAGCAAAACTTGCTTTTGGAGATATTCTCATATGTAAAAATATACTAAATTAAGTTTTTTAAAAGTTGTAAAAATGAGACAAAATTTTGGGGTTAGTGTTAGGATTAAGGTGTATAGTTTATAACTAGCTGTGTATAAAAAAAGTAGAAGTCTAAGGAGTGTGTGTGTGTGTGTGTGTGTGTGTGTGTGTGTGTGTGTGTGTGTGTGTGTGTGTGTGTGTGTGTGTGTGTGTGTGTGTGTGTGTGTGTGTGTGTGTGTGTGTGTGTGTGTGTGTGTGTGTGTGTGTGTGTGTGTAAGACTGGGTTTAAATCAGTCTGGCAAAGACAGTGCAATTAGAGGTTTTGACTTGGTTATCTGGTTCACAAAGACAGACTGTCTCCATAACCCACTGAACAAATGCTGATAAAACGCTGGAAAATATTATTCTTCACACAAGTGTGTCTCTGGTTTGGGCTCTGGTGACCCAGTCGTATGGGGCTCAGCCTCGCCGTCTCTGCCAGTCAGGAAGAGAGATAGGAAAAAACTTGCAACACTCAGATAACCAAACCATTGATCAGCATTCTGAAAAAACTGCCTGATAGAGAACTGTCTGACATTAGTGCTTAGCATGAGAAAACAGCGCAGGTGTCCTGTCTGGCTTTTCTTATGGTTATTGTTGAACACTTGATGTGAGTGCTAGACACAGAGACATTTTTGATTTACTAGTTTCAGTGTTTCCTTAAGGCTGCAATCTGTAACTTTTTTAGTTAAAAAAAAACAAATACTAGTTATTAAGCACGTACATGACAGATCAGTGATCAACAACATCTCCTTAACCAAGTTGACTAGAGTAATTTTATAGAATGATTTATAGAATGATTTATAATTTGAGCTGTAGGGTCAAATTTCCCAGGAAATTGGCTTCATTTGATTTCAACATACAAAATGAAAAGTACGTAAAGTAACCTGCAATTTTATGTTTCAAACAGAGATGGTGATAGAGAGGAAAAAGTTGTGGATTGCAGCTTTATAAAGAGCCATTCCTGCTTCCATTTTGGGGGTCCTGATTTCTGACAGCATCTTGACAGAAAACATAGGAGAAAGAAGTGCTGCGTCTGGAATTTTGAGAGCCGAGTTTCGAAGAATAATGTATTATGAACCTAAATTATTACCAGATTTATTACTCAATTCGTTGTTCCAAGCTGAAAAACGCATTGCAAAACATTTCATCTTAAACTTTTGCTCTTATAAATCTAACCAGTATTTAGAAACTGTGATTCAGTATGTCATAAAGAAACACAAAATGTACAAAAAATAAATTTCCTTTTTTACATGTCAAACTGGCTACATTCTTAAACCTGACCTGAATTAAGGGCTTAAGGCTTTACTTGTAGCTCTTGAGAGTCGGTGTAAACAGTCTAGTGTGTTTGAGCAGAAAACATCCCAGCCATGTCTGAGGAGTCATTCTAATCATACAACACCAAGTTAAGGCCTGTGGGGGGGGTTCGTACCCAGCCATGATTCCTTGCTCTCACGTTTCCAAGTTCCTTCAGTAGCAAACTGGACCTATAATGGGCCAAATCAACAAAAATGTGATCATGAAGCCTGGCCACTGACAGCTCGCCCCTGCAGGCATGAATTAAACTGACTGGTTCAATAAGAGGATGACACACGCAGCCTCTGGCCCTGTCTGCCTGGACTGCCCGTCTCTTATACAAGCGGGTGAATCAGATTGTCTCCAATTAAAGATTTAACCATCTATCTTTGCTTTGCTTTCTTCTCAATCCCTTCTGTCTCTCGACATGCTTTTAGTCATGTAGCACAGTCATATATTATGGCCTGTACAAAGAATAGAACGATTGTATGTGTTGAATATACAGGGTTTTTTTTTCTGTTTTGTGTCTTGATCTTGAGTGAATAGATTAGATGTAGATTCCCCTCCACCCGAGTGCCCTCCACCCCCACTGTGTTCACAGGCCTTAGTGTGCGAGTCTGTTTCTCATTAGTATCTGTCCATACCAAACTCACTCGCAATTTCCTTATAGAGGATTAATGCCTCCTACTTTTTAAATATATGGCTGCTGTCACTGACTGGTGTATATCATTGTAGTATTGCTGTATTCTCTCTCTCCATGGATCATTTTGTTTTTATATAAAAACAGGCTCTTTGCACTCTGTAGAATCTGTTCATCTGTCTCTTCCTTTATTAAATATTGCACAGCAGTTTTATTTATAATAAATAATGGCCTGATCTTTGTATAAAGAGATGGACTGTGATGCTCTGTCATTTCTCAGTAAACAGTATCCCTCAGATATCAGTAAAATGTCACTAGAACAGAATTGATTGCTCTTTGGTGACAAACTGTTCAAATACGAGATGTTTGTGCATATTTTGCTGTACAAACTCCATCAAAGAAACTGATCAAAGAAAGTTTAGATTGCAGCTGTGCCATAATACTAAGAAAGGACATTAATAACTCAGTTGTCACCAGATCTCCCATGTTTCTGTCTTATTTCCAGGGCTAATGTCTGCATGTATCTCTCATTTGTGTTTGATTGGATCGCCCGTCCTCTTTCTCTACAGTGTCGGCCCTGTACCAGGCGGCCGTGACCACTGGATTATTACCCTGGAGTCTCCAGGGGTGCGGACAGTCTGGCTCTCCAGTCACGTAGAGAAGAACGAAGCAGGAGGACGGTGTGAACAGCTGGGTCCTGTTTTCAGTCCTCTGACTCAATTACCTCCTCTTTGAAGACCTCTTTTCTTACATACTTTCACACATGCAGGCCACACTAGGGTCAATATAGTGGACTGGATCTTTAGAACCCCTTTCTTCAGTTACTTGGACCCAGAGGAACTAATAAAGAAGTTAATAATCCAATGTTATGTGACATTAGCATCAATACTTAAATAAAAGAAGTCCAGTAATGTGTAAATTACAGTAAATGGTGTTGTGTACTTGTAACATGGTTTGTTTTTACAGAGATCAAGGCCATTTAACCGCTAATGTCTTTCTTTGGCCAAAACTATCATCTTGGTGCTATTCCTTGTGTGTTTTATGCACAGCTCTCATGATGTTCCTTTAAAAAATGCTCTTTTTTCGTTTATCAACAATCAAATCAAGTTGAGAAACCCAATGATCACTGCCAAACCACTGAGTGCCAAATCTTTCAAGGCTTACATGGTTTTGGATAGAGAGCAAAACTTGTTTTATCATTGTTTCCCAATGCTTGAATAAACAGCCTGGGGTAAAACATTACATTGTAACCACGTTATGAATATCAATAGCCAATAAATGAGGTCACAAATCATTTATCACTGAACCCGTGCCTCCTATAGGCATAACATTTTACATGGAGGTCATAAAGAGAAACTGGAACAATATGGTATGAATAAAAGGTCCCAAAATAAACAGGAATCACAATAAGTCAATGAATCGTAGCATGCTTCAGGTTTTCCAACTAAACTGCTACCTGTCAGAAGAGAGTGAATGAATGGCTTCTGTTATCTCTATTATAGAGCTTTGATACATTGAGCGGGAGTTATTTTTCAGGAAAGTGTGAGAATGATTGAACATGGAGTGCAGTGGTGAAATAACAGTTTTCGTTGCCCTGTCTGACATGTGATAGAGTTACAAAAGAAAATGTATTTGCAACAGGTGCTTCTAATATGGAGCAGGCATGAGGGGCTCTTTCCCTCTCTCTCTCTCTCTCTCTTTCTCTCTCTTTCTCTCTCTCTCTAACCTCCATGAACCTGCCAGGGAAATCCAATTCCTGCTGACAGGCAAACACAACTTTTACTCACAGAGCAAAAGACAGAAGGAGAGGACAGGTGTGTTTGCATCAATTATTTAATGATTTATTTACAGTTTACAATTTTATTTACAATTTATTTTAATACAATTTTATTTTTTTTTATTTAAAATTTATACCTGTGTATTGAGGTGCCAGACTCGTATACACCAGGATTTTATAAAGAGTGGCAATGTAGATATAAGCAAATCATTTTTCATAGTTGAGTGTTTAGTGTCCTTTTCGGACAGTTTTAGGTCTCCTTCCAAATAGCATAAATTAACATCTTCCTGATCGGTTGATAAATAAGGCTGTCAGCACAAGCTTGTTGTTAAGAGTGTATTTACATTGCTTCTTGTCGAATAAGCGTGTCAAATATTGCGATCTGCTGCTTGGCACCTTGCCGGGAAATGGGGAATTTATTTCATTCACTGTCAATTGCAACAACAGTGGGCGCGTCTATTTACATTTTTTTTCCTCTTTCAACCAATCACTGTCTCGGGGGGCATGTCGTAAATGTTGGGGAACCAATCAGCGGTGTTTAATGCTTAACTTTCGCTACTTTGAGCAACTTAATACATTGAGAGACGAAGCCCCGCCCGGTTACTCCAGCTGAAGCATTTAACTCTTTATGTCCAGATTCTTATAAACCAACGCGCGATCAAAGGAAAGGATAACGGGTTCAAATAAATAGATAAACATACAAAATACGTTACATATGTCTTGATGTATTGAAATGAATTGCATTGCACGTAATAAAACAATTTGCTTTATCTATTTATAACGTGCTAACCATTGCACTCATTGCATTAGCAGGTTATGTTTATGTCTGTCAAAAAATGTTTCATTACTTTAATCAGTATTTCTATCATTAGTACAGGATTCAGCCAAAATGTAAAAAAACGCAACAATAAGTCCACATCTAAAGAGTGTGGTGTTTACAAGAAAGTGTTAAATATTGCTTGTGGAGTGTGTTTATTGCAGTGTGATTAAGGGGGGTGTATCTGGCAGTATGTGCATGACCCAGAGCAGGAATTCGCACCCGAATAAAAGGACCTCGCGCCTCATGAGGTCATTCTGAGGAACTCACGCGCTTCCAGTGCATTGAACATACGTCTTGTAACGCACAGCATGCATCACAAAACTATTAAAAATATAAATGCATTTATTGGCCAGGTAATATTTCTCCATAATATAATATTGGTCTGGTGTGCTAGTTGCTGATACAGGAAAATAAGTCTTTTTGAAACATTATCATATATTTATAAATAATAATAAAAAAGTTACAAAATACAAAATAAAGTCAGTAATAAAGAAAGTAAAACTATGTCAATAGGTGCCAAATATGTACAAGAGCCTCGCGTGTAAAGTTGTTGAATAGTTCGTTGTATTACAGATGACCCCTTCAAAATACAGGTTAAAGTTCATGACCCCAGTGACGTTAGTTTGGCTTAATCTAGGAAATGTTTTTAAATAATTCTTGGATTTGTTTTGAATTAGGTCTTGTTTTTCAACTTATTAGGATATATGAATGGAAAAGAAATGGATGTTACGCCTTTAAGAGTTAAGAAACTTGAAACCTTGTTTGCGCAACAATCAGTGCAGCTCAGAGCCGCCAAAGTGTCTAGACTAGCACATGATGGTAGTCAGCCAATGGCTCCATCGCTCTCCTCGGGGGCCCTGTGTGTATATGTGTGTGTGTGACCGGAGAAAAAAGGAAAAAGAGAGAGAAACCGAGAAAGAGAGATCTGGGTTGCAGTTTGACCAGGTCTGAACACGGAACCAGGAGCATATTAAAGTCGTGGATCGTTGTTTTTCTGGTCCCGGCGAACACGGATATTTTTGGATTGGGAAGACTGCGCTGGAATAGTGGGAAACAACCGGAATAGTGAATTCTGTGAGGAATTGTCTGTGGATTTAATTTGCCGAGGAACAGCTTCATTCATGCCATCACACCAGAAGAGTACATTCGAGCTTGTTTCAAAGTCCGACAACATTTAAGAGCATGCAAGTCTTTCGCTAACTATTATAGCATTTCAGTTGCATTATTATTTTTGCAACAAATGTTTTTCAAGTTTGTCTCTTCTGTCTTTGGTGTATAAGCGGTTAATAATTACGTGGTCCTTCAAAACCTGAAGTGCGTTTAAATATAAACCTATTAGGTCTGTTATCCAAATATTGTTTGCATGTACTTGACAGCATTCTTCAAAGATGAATGCATTTTGATTTATGTGTACTTCTGCATGTTTATTATGCAGTATTTGTTTAATGCAATTTAACATTGTGCCTTCAAAACTAATGTTGTGGTTTTGCCACCGATACACGGTGCTCGGCTGTGCACATGCTGCACAGCGTTTGGCGAACATTAATGTTTCACGACCTCAGAAATAGTTTTAAATCGCGCAGATCTGAACGTAAATAAAAACACATATAGAGTTTCAAGTTGTCGTATGTTCAGGACGAAACGCTCAGGTCTTGTGCGGCGACTCTGGAGAAGCCGTTTGATTCCAGATAAAGAGGGGGGCGATGGATATGGCAAAGCCGGCGAGGGGTCTCGGGACGATCTTCTTGGCACCAGCCCAGAGAAAATTCCCAAGACGGAGTTCAGACCGATGACCCCGAGCGGGTCGCCTGGCTTGGACTATGGGGAGCTGTGTACGAGGAATCCCGCTGAGCGCAGCTGGGGCTCGTCGGGGGGCGTTTTGGACCAAGATGGGGGTACGGGGTGTGTTATGGAGCAAGGAAGCCCTCGGTCTGTGCAGGACAGTGATTGCAGAACAGTTACTTGCTGTTTGTTTAAAGATCGGGACCATCGTTCTGGATCTAGAAGCCCGGAAGGTCCCGGCTCGTGTCAGTTCGTGTTGAGGCACACTGGTTCTTCTCGGGACCCCGGTCCTCTTGACAGCCAGGAGACGAAACCTCGCTCCGTTATGGAGCAGGAGCTCAAGAACGCCACCTATTCACTATTGAAAAGGTTGAAAGAGAAAACGTTGGATACTTTGTTGGAATCCGTGGAGTCCAAAGGGGGGATGCCGAGCGACTGTGTGATGGTATCGCGGACCGACCTGCGGCTGGGCGGTCACATGGCTCCTCCGCAGCTGCTCATCTGTAAGCTTTACCGGTGGTCGGACCTGCAGCACACAGCCCAGCTTAAAGCACTCTGTGAGTGCAAGAGCTTCGGAGCTCAGGACGGTCCGGTCGTGTGCTGCAATCCCTATCATTACAGCAGACTCTGTGGGCCAGGTAAGCGCCGCTGTTTCTAAACTTCCTCAGGTATCTGATGTTCATATACAACACAGTCTTAAATTGTTTAGTTAACTAGGACAGATGCAACAGTTTACAAAACATCAGCAGATTCTCATTATGACCCAGAATTGCTTTGAATTTCACCTGATAGTGATGCTGGTGGGCTTTAGGCTTTTACCAGGTTTCTCCCAACACGTTGCATTGAAGCTGTGTTGCAGTGCGATTCATACAAATGTCGTTGATATGAGAAGAGATGCTGCTTTTCTAGTATAAAATATATTCATAGTAAAATGTAGGCAATTATTTTTAATGCGTTAATTATCCTCAACACTGCATAATTATTGACAACACTGCATTAAAGTGCAATAATTTGCAGTCATACACATTTTACATGTTGTCACTAATGTGGAATGTAATTTTATGTTTTGCTGCTCGTTTGTTTTTAAAACCGTGTTATTACCCATATAACCACAAATCTAATCAGGAAGCTGTATAAACAAATATTAAAATATTATACACTCGTGTCCTC
>JAZGTK010008214.1:0-18523 GCA_036877625.1 Ambastaia sidthimunki
CAGGCAGCAAGCAGGCAGAGTAAACAGACAGGGTCAAAACCAGAAGCAGACAAATCCAAACAGGGCAATCCAAATAATCAGTAAACGTGGGCAGACAAAGGCACACACAGGAAGGCAATCAGAATGTAAACGCTTGGTAAGGCAGATCTAGGATACTGGCAATACTTCGCAATGAGTCTTAGACTGGAGTGTGCTTATATAGTCCATGACAGGAAATGAAGCAACAGGAAACAGGAAACAGGAAGTGCAGAGGGAGCGGGAGCTAGTACTCTGGTGACGGTTCCCTCTGCTGGCGTGGCGGTATGGGTGGCGTTGTTACAGTGAGACTCCCTAATGAAAGAATAACTAAAAGTATGAGAACTTCTAAATAATCAAGCGCTAAATTATGATCAACAGATGCTTTGAATCAACTTACCTAAAGTTATATTATAAATTGGAGTCAGATTAGAATTAACTACAGAGTCAATTAAACCAAATTATAATAAATTAAGTAAAACTTTATCAAAGTGCTGAATAAAGACTGAACACGTGAGATACCTTCACCCACGCCATTGGATTCCGTCGTTGGGCCGATGGGTGGTCCTTACAGGATTAAGAAGCTCCTATTTAAGGGAACGGGTGTTAACCCATAGTGTTGACGCTATTGGTAAACTGGTGTGCACTATTGTCTGATGCACGTGTTTGTCTTTCAGTGTAAAGGGTTTAAAGTTAAAAAGTAAGGGAAAGACTTTAAGAGATGTGTACACTTTTAGTGTTATGTCTGCAGGCGGAGTATGCTCAGTCAGCTCTAGAGGGAGTCGGCCACAATCATTGTGAGCATTTCAATTTAAAAAGCCAGGCCTGGAAAAAGCCATCCTTGTGGGCTGGTACAGCTCTGCATACCAAAGCAGTTTTACAGGCATAACAGGCTGACCCTCTCAAAGACCTGGACAATGGTGACGGTCTTGACTACAAGGTGCTGAAAAAGCTCTGCATAGCCACTGATTTGTCTCTCTGTGCCACCAAGCAGGTGTCAACATATATTAAGCTTGATCAACAACCAAGCAGTGTGATTGTCAACATATTCAGGAGGCTGAAAAGTTATTTTTGAGGCATTCAAACAGCTTATCACACAGTCCTCACCGAGTCCAAGGGCCAATGCTTCTCAGCCATGGCCCCTAGTTCCTGCAGGGGGCTAACAAAAAGCCAGTGTTGCTGTTGAAAATAGTTAATACTTCACTGCTCTCAAAACAAACAAATTGTTTACCACAGTTATGCAGATGATACCCAGATCTATTTAACTCTATTACTGAATGACTACAACCCTACATATGATGCCACCTCAAGTACAGGTAGTACAGGAAGTTTTTGCTTGCCATTATGCTTTTTAGTTCTCCCTGTTGTATATTTGGAGTTTAGGTTTCAGTCTGGGACTACACTTTCAAGTTGGTGGAGCTGGCATTTTATGACTTCCCTTGCAAGTTGGGTCCTAAGGGTTGAGTTAAGAGCTGCCTTTTGTTGCCATGCCTTAGGGGCGYCTGTCCAGGTGCCCTCAGACAAAAAAGTTGATGACATGCTACAAGTTTCCTAATATACTGCTCCTGATGCGCATCAAGCACTGCCATAGCCCAATTAGATTAGTATGATTCATCAACAAGTAGATCAACAAGCCCACTCTCTGGTTCATGTTCCTTGACTCAGATCTTTAATATCTATTATAGCAAAGAACCAGCAGCAGCTGATCCAGCAATAAGCTCTACAATCTCCTCTTTAGTATGCTGTTTAGGTTGTATCCAGTATTTGTACAGTTCCATAAGATGGTATCAGGTCTCATTAGGTGACTCTCCACATGGTATGGTTGGAGCCCTGAACCACTGCCATAAGTTTATTTAGTTAAATTATGATATACTAAATCACTAAGATATCAAAATTTACTAGAAGCTCATCTTTTAGAACAGGATAACAATTGGAGCTGTCTTTATCCATTCTTGTATGCACCACAAGTGATCTTTCAGTGAGCAGAAAGACCAATTAACAAGCCCACACCTCTTTAGTCAATTTCCAAGTCCTTGCAATCCACTCAAACCAGGGAAGATATCCTCAGTCATCTAGTATGCCAACATCTTTGGCTCTTTCAGTAGAAACTTCTCTACTGGTGTTGCATTTCCTTGGTCAACTGGAGGATTCCCAGTGATTGGGAACTGACTATTTTACTTTCAGTTTATAGTGGCGGATTATGATGTTAAATTCCTTTGTGGCCTTTCACATATCCTGAAGACTGGGCTAACTAATTTCTATAATAATAAGGACATTTCATGGTGTTCAATTGGTTTCATACTAGGTGTAATGTTTGGCAAAAAGTTGGCAAGTATCCAGTTTCTATAAAAGATGCTTTCACATAAAAGATGCCTTAACTTAAGCTTTGAACCCCCTTTAAATAAGGTGCTTTAAGAAACTGATTAGCTGACCTCTCTGCATCACTGCCAATCTTTTTTTCTTCCATTTTTTCTCTTTTGTTTGTATAAATGTATGCATAATATGAATGTATAAATGCATAGTTTAGTTACTAAAACTTAATTTGTATTCACTCGTCTGTGTTTACTGCTCACAAATGAATCAATGTTAGATCAATGTTGAATTCTTACTTTGATCAAGATTTACCCAAATCATATACCTGATTCAAATACTTATAATTGATTGTAATCAATTATTAATATTTTACTTTTTGGAGAATGATTGTTTCCCTAACATAGGGAATGGTGCAAAATGAAATAATATTTTTAACATTTTATCATTTATAACATTAATTATGAGTAAAACTTGTTTATTAGTAATTACATTTTTGGTGGTGACAGTTGCTACACATTATAAAAAAAAAAACATTATTAATTTTCGTAAAATAAGTATAGCCAAGTCTGTACACACACCTTACTCTCCTTTTCTCTCTCTACGTCTGTACTTCTTGTTCTTTTATTTATTCTTTCTGTGTCTCTTGTTTCTCTTTCATTGTCTTAGCCATTGACAAAAATAATATTAACAATTAATTTTTAATGGAGCGGTGGTATGTATGAAGGAAGTAAGTAGACAAACTCATGAAGCGAGACGAAAGAGAGCAAGAGATAGATAAAGAGAATGAGAGTCTGTCTCTTCTGTTCATCTTGTCTGAAGTGTATCAAACAGAGTTTCCCAAGGTCTGTAAATTCATTACAGCACAGTATCTTTGAAACAGATTCAATATAAAGGGCAGAGGCTGTGGACTGTAGTCAGAGCTGAATTGCTAAGCAGTAGCCTGAGGGCACAGAGCAGCTTTTCCGTACAGGTATGACCAGCCAGTTCTGCAGGCACCAGACTCTCCAGAGAATACTTGCAGCACACAGACACAGGTGTGTGTGTCTGAAGGAAAGGTTACAACAAACTGTATTTTATATTTATTATTTATCTAAGTTAAATCCTACATAACGTCGCGGTCGGACGGAATCCGCGTATCTCCAAAATCATAATTTTTCCTGAAATAAAAAAACTGAAATAATTTTTTTTTTTAAGTAATTAAACATTGTTTTGTTAAAGTACCAACATTAACACAACATTTCCCCAAAAGCATGTTTAATTGGAGATACGATATTTAATATTTGGGAGCATTGAGATAGAAGTTTACGCTCTTGATAAGAATGGTACGGACACAGACGTCGCGTTTATCAAAGTCTGCGGTCGCGTTGAGCCTTTTGACAAGAGACACAGCTTTAAGAGCTAATCAGAGCTAATGATTGTGGTTACATACTGTACATCTTCCTAAACTCTATTTTAAACGTTTAAGAGCTATGAGTGATGCAATGCCAAAATAAAATGATAAGATGACTAAGCGGAATAGGCGGAAATTAATGATTGTGGTTAAATAAATTTTTAAAACAGTTTAAAACGGTTTTTATATAACTTATACACATATTTTAACCATGAATAACCAGTGTTTTGGGGACATTTACCTCAGATAACGTGTTGCTCGACAAGTATTCTTAATCCTTGCGATTTTCAATCTTGAGAATGAATGCGAAGTAATGCTGCGAGGCTTTCGCAGAGCGAAGAAGAGGTGGAGTCTCAGACAGTCTATCGGGCTATTTTCAACACTTTTCATAGGTTAATCATTTCTAAAATGTACACAACCCTGTGGGGACTGACCGATAGTATCGATGTATGAAAAAAACAACAAAGCCCAAAAATGGAGTTACGAGGATTCCGCCCGACAGCGATAAACTACTGTACATGACTTTATATAACTTGTTTAATTAATCACTTAAGTTTGAATATCTGCCCTTCTTATATTCTTAAGGTTGATTGTGACCAAGTGGAAAGAATGTCTTGTTTAGTCTCCTGAATGTCTGCTTGAATACAGACAATCAAGAGACCTAGATGATAATGAAACACTCTGAATGAAAGATTTAGTAATACACAATGCATTACTCATGAGCCCCAAGGTAAACACAAATTAAATTCCCATTACATTAGGTCTCAAAATTACAAAAAAAAAGTTTCTTCATTAACTACGAATTGATAATAGATACATTATAGTTAATGTGATCTAAATACTATAATTAAATTTTCTTTGAAATGTGTCCAGTCAGTTAAAAATCTTTTTTTATTAATTAATGATACACATTTGATTTACTTTCCTTTTCTTTATTGGTGTCATTATTGATAAACACATCAAGAAAGGTGCTACTGTTTTGCTTTCTGCTTAAATCCTTTTACTTTATTTCTTTTTATCTAATAGTGACTTTGGTGGAAAGTGAAAACTATTTTAAAAATTATTCATTGGCAGTGTGAAAGTGCTCTGCTGTGATGCCATTTCCATTTCCTTGTTTACATAATGCTCTCGGAAACAGAGGACATACATGTCTATATTGGTATTAAAATGTGCACACATACACACTCACACACATGCAAAATAATTTTTGCCATTAGTATTCTAGCATGACGCCCATCTATCTTTCTGACATCTCTAACCAAATCCCCTGAGGGTAACTAAATTTAATTCTGAACATTAGATAAGCACCCTCTGTCTGAGCCTGTAAATGTGTGTGTGTACGTGCATGTGTGTGTGTTATTGGGGGTGACTCCCAGCCAATGCTTATGACAGGAACTCTTTCTGTTCCTCTTACTTTTCTCACTGTTCTAAGGATGAAGAGAGTTGTTTGGAGCCATGGTATTAAACAAAGGTCAAGCTAAGCAAAACAAGATAGCAAAACTAGCATAGAATAAAATAAGTCTTGTTCAAGTCTGCTTTAAAATGGAGTTTGTGTCTAGTTTTGAGAAATGTAAAGAGTTTGTGTCTAGTTTTGAGAAATGTAATCTTTGTTTTCAAGGAGATTTATTGGAAAACATTTATGGCTTTCTCTCTTTTTTTCTTTAATATTCTCTTTATAAACTCCCAACAGCAGTTTGATAGTTTGTTAAATTCTCTTTATTTACATTACAGATTGACACCTTTGCCCCAAATATACCTTCACCCACTCTTTTGAACACTTGCACCCATTGCACCCAATTCTGTGTCTGCTTGCCTTTCTGAGCCTTACTAATTGTTGTTTTTTTTCACATCACACCCTGTTCACATCACACGCTGTATCCATCAAACATTATTTACATTTACCATATATTTATCTTAGCTTTGTTTTGACAGCTGCCTATTAGCTCAAATTGCTGAGCACAGATAGATTGTGTTTTGTTGAACTGATGACACTGAGTTGAATCTGTACTTGCCCCTGGTCACACATGCAGACCCACTTCGAAATGTATTATGATGCTAAAAAAGTTAGTGTTCCAAAGGCATTTGGGGCTGATCTGCAGTTTGATGGAACAAACTATTGTTGATCCCTGTCTGCACTGATACGACCATGGAGGTCATCTGCAAGTTTCCTGTCAGCCCAGACATGATCACAGAAGTCATCCATGTACTTCCTTGATGTCATCTCTGAGTTTTCTGTCTGCTTTGATGCAACCACAAAGGTCGTTTTTAGTTTCTTGTCTGTTGCGACAATAAAAGTTGTACCTGCGCTTCCTATACTCTCTGCCATGCCCACAATGGCCGCTCCTGTGATCCCTGCCTATGCCAAAATGACCACCCTAGATGTCCTTGTGCCCTGGTCTCAAACTTCATCCTGGCTTCTATCACTCTTGGCGCCTCCCTAGTGTCCAGCTTCTTCCTGGTCTCTGACACTACTGGCTCCACCCTGGTGTCCTGCTCCACCCTGATGCTATCCTGCTCCACCAGTCCCAGCCTGGTGTTCTCCTGCTCTGCCCTGATGCTTTCCTACTTTGCCAGCTCCACCCTAGTGCTCTGCTGCTCCGCTGGCTCCACCCTGGTGCTGTCCTGCTCCGCCATGGTGATCTGCTGTCCCACCTGCTTAACTGAGATGGTCTTCTGCCTCCTGCCGAGGTCTTCTGTGGTCTCCTGCCCAACCTGCACCACCATTGTCTCCTGCTCAGACTGCTCCACCCTCTACAAGCTAAAAGTTTGTGTCATCCACTGTCTAGATGTCTGCACAAAATCACAGATTGCAAAGATGCAACACTTATTCAAGCTATTGTGTTTTCTGTAGGGCTTTCCAAAATGTTGAACTTTGAAGATGCCTTTGGGCCACAAAACACTGTGCTTTCTGTTTTAGGAGGGTTGTTTGGTTGTTGTTTCTCACTGTGTTAAATAATCTTTGCTAAATATCAATGGGGTTTATGGTGGATTTTTATTAGTGACATGATTTATTTAGCTGTACATTTTTCTCTTTTCCTTATGCTGGGTCACCAACTGTCATTTCACATCCCATGTGGCTGTAAACAATAATTTCCCTCAAAAATGAAGAGACATAAAATTACATTTTAGCACTATAGATTTTTATTTTATAGTAACTGACAGATTAATAAACTGCTGGTCTTGACTAAAGTGTAAACATTAATCCAGTAAGCACACTTAAGAAGTCCACAGTCTCAATAGTCTCCTGGCACAATGGCAGCAAAATCAATCCTAATTTAATCATAGACAGATTCCCCCATATTGTTCTTGATGTAACCCTGAGGGAATGAGAAAGAGAGAGAGAGAGAGGTGGTCAGGGAATGCCCTCAGAACAAAGGTAGAAGACATTTAATGTAAACCCTTTTACATCTAGTAAAAAGATGATTCTTGGTTAACCTAATTAAACAATAATGTTTATATCTGGTAATAACATGTTTTAAAAACATTGTGTGCTTCTGCGGCTTCTTGTGATTGGATTTCTGATCTTAGAAAGAGGCTCTGATCTTGTGACTATATATATCACAAAGAATAAAAAATTGGTGGTCTCACAAAAATCCTTGCTTTAGTTGTTGTTCAAAATGCATCAGGATTACCAGATTAACCAGATTAACATATTACCATTGCGGTAATATTTGGTTTTTACTACTTCTGATGTTCATCCAAGTAGTCTGATATCAAAGCGTTTATTTATTTGGATTATATGCCTTTAGCATGTTAATATGTGAATTTGAACATATATTTAACTTGTTTGTAACAGACAGGGAATTAGATTTGGAATGGATTTTTCTGTTTGGGAAACATACCAACATTTGTTTTGCAGAGAGAGGGAGGAGATGGGGTAACCCTGGAAATACCAGGGGGAGCTGGTTAAGGTTTTGCTGCTGGCAGGTGCCTCTGACATGAAAGCTGTTCACAAAGAGAACCTTACTGCTGAACATTTCAGAGTAAAATGTGTGTGGTAAATGAAAAGAGAGTGCATACTGCATATTCACACTTAACATTTACAATCTTAAAGACAAAGACAATTTTACTGCTTTACATTTTTTTAAATTGTTATTTGACTGTACATTGTGACTTGTTTAGTGTACAATGATTAAAAAGCTGTATGCTCTCTTCCTTGTGAACCTCTCTCACTTCCATTTGTAATATTTCTACAGCTTCTATATTTTACAAGTTTTTGTTTGTTGCTTTCACATAGTATTTTTGGAGTATAAGATTAGAGCTTGATAGAACGTCACTATCAAAGTATTAGAAGCAGCACACTATCTAATAAAGTGACTCATGCAGTGCATTCTGAAAGAATTCAGACCCCTTCACAATTTTCAGTTTTGTTATGTTGCAGCCTACAATTACACTACAATTGTCATTTTGTCAAATTGTCAAAAGTCATTTTTTCTCATTAATCTTCTCTTAGTGCCATAATGACAAAGTGAAAACAGAATTTTAGAAATGCCCGTAAATTTATTAAAACAAACTAAATTAACTGAAGTATTTCCATAAGTATTCAGACCCTTTACTCAGTACTTAGTTTAAGCACCTCTGGCAGCAAGTACAGCCTCAACTCCTTTTGAGTATGATGCAACAAGGTTTGCACACCTGGAGGCTTCTGTCTAAACACTCATAAATTCCAGTGGAGCGATGCTGTCACGAATCCGGCCTTCGTGGCTCCCTCTAGCGGACACCAGCGGGAACCATCCCCGGAATATTAGAACTACATTTCCCATGACCCTGTACCTGGGCCGCGCCCATCACAGGTGGCGGCTATTTTCCCCATTAAGAACACTATAAGTACTCACCGGTTTCACAAACCAGTGCGAAGTCTTGTTTTGCCATTTTTGGAACATTTCTGAGCGTTTTTTATTGTTGGATTATTCTGTGTATTACTGTGGACTGCCTCTCGTTTTGGATTTCTTGCTGCCTGCCTTCTGACCCCGTTTTGTGTATTGGATTACTCTATTGTTTGCCACCTGCCCTGAACTCTTGCCTGGACTTTGTTTATGATTATTTGATATCCTTTAATAGTGCTGTTTGCTGGCTCTGACCCTTGCCTGTATGTTTATTCTGTTGTCAATAAAGATCGCTGCAAATGGATCCTACGTCTCCTGAGCATACGTTACAGAAGGCTTCGCCATCACAAGATCCAGCAGCAATGTTCCAGCTGAGCACGGAACTCCGTTCAGGCTTCCACCTTAGCAGTCCATCAACAGCAGCTGAACCATCTTACCACAATGACAGAGGAGCTGGTTAAGTCTCTGCAGGCGTTACAGCTTTCTCCTGGTTCCAGTGCTGCTCAGAACGCTCCTTCTGCTGCTCCTGTCTTCCCTGCCCCGACAACCATGGGTCCCCGGTTGGCCTTTCCTAACAAGTACGACGGATCCCTGGGAAAATGTAAGGGATTTTTGTTACAGTGCACATTATTCCTGGAACAACAACCTAACCTATACCCTTCTGATAGTAGTCGGATAGCGTTTGTTTGTTCCCTACTAACCGGCAGGGCTCTTGATTGGGCAACCGCCATATTGAACGGCGAGCAGCCTGCTTTCCCCTCTTTTACCCTGTTCTTGCAGAGATTTCGAGAGGTGTTTCAGCATCCAGCGGATGGACGTAACGCAGGTGAACTACTGCTAGAATTAAAGCAAGGAAAAGGATCCGCCGCTGAATACGCTCTCACATTCCGTACTCTGGCTGCCCAGTCTGGCTGGAACGAGGAACCCCTGAAACTCACTTATCGTAGGGGCCTGAATCCTGCTCTTCAATCTGAATTAGCCTGCCGCGACGAGGGCAAGTCACTCGAACAGTTCATCGATCTCTCCATCCGTCTTGACAATCTGTTAAGGGCCAGAACACCAACTGCCGAGGTTCCCTTAATGGCATCTGCAAGTCCCAAAGACCCAGACCCTGAACCCATGCAGATCGCTCACACTCGATTAACAACCAGTGAAAAGGAGAGGAGAAGAAGGAATCATCTCTGCCTTTACTGTGGTCAGGCAGGCCACCTGTGTAACAGTTGTCCCATCCTTGCTCCCAAGAGAGGTCACTCGGTGAGTAACAATTCCCCAATACTCACTAGATTACAAGTATCCGTGAGAATTATGTACAATGGCAAAAGTGTTGAGACTCAGGCACTCATCGACTCAGGGGCCGCAGGCAATTTCATTGATAAAGACTTTGCTCAGCTACATAACCTACCTTTGCTCTCTATCTCTTCTCCTGTGGCAGTGGCAGCTATAGATGGGAGACCTCTCGGCACCGGCCAGGTTTCACACCACAGATCTGAATCTCCGTGTCGGTGCTCTACATGAGGAAACCATCAGGCTGTTCGTTATCCACTCTCCACAGACACCCGTCATCCTGGGGTTTCCTTGGTTAGACCTGTACTATCCAGTAATTTCCTGGGCCAACCGAGAAATAATTCAGTGGTCTCCTCACTGCAAAACTAACTGTTTGAAATTGAGAATCCAAACTAACTGTCCTCTCCCCAGTGTTTCATCTCCCCAGGAGACCACCCTGCTAGCTGAGTACACAGATTTATTCCTTGCCTTCAGTGAGACCAAGGCTACAGAATTACCTCCTCATCGTCCTAATGACTGCGCTATCGACCTGGTTCCTGGAGCTACCATCCCTAGAGGACGTATCTTTCCTCTATCTCAACCCGAATCAGAAGCTATGCAGAAATACATTCAGGAGGAATTGAAAAGGGGTTCATTCGACCATCCACGTCACCAGCCTCAGCGGGGTTTTCTTTGTGAAGAAGAAGGATGGAGGACTACGTCCCTGCATTGATTACTGCGGGCTAAATGAGGTAACTGTAAAATACGAATACCCCCTACCTCTGGTCCCAGCTGCTCTGGAACAGTTACGCTCTGCTAAATTCTACACTAAATTAGATCTCAGAAATGCCTATAATCTGGTTCGCATTCGAGAAGGTGATGAGTGGAAGACAGCTTTTTCAACCACTTCAGGTCATTATGAGTACCTAGTCATGCCCTTTGGACTCTCTAATAGTCCCTCATGTTTCCAAGCATTTGTCAACGATATCTTTCGTGACATGATCAATCGCTGGGTCATCGTTTACATTGATGACATACTTATTTATTCCAACAACTTCCAAGAACACATAACACATGTGAGAGCTGTTTTACAAAGACTCATAGATAATCAGTTGTATGCTAAAATTGAGAAATGTGAATTCCACTGCACTCAAGAGTCCTTTTTAGGATATGTGATTAGTCCAGAGGGAGTTGCCATGGACGATAAGAAGGTGGAATCAGTAGTCAACTGGCCACAACCTCGCACTCTCAAGGAGCTCCAACGGTTTCTGGGGTTTGCTAACTTTTATCACCGTTTCATTAGAAATTTCAGTATGGTGGTGGCTCCTCTCACTTCTATGGTCAAGAAGGGTATTAACCGTTTGTCTTGGTCTTCTCCAGCACTAGATGCTTTTCAGGAACTGAAAGAATGATTTACCACTGTCTGGATCTGGATGATGGAGGATGTGAGCAGAGAATTCGTGGTAGAGGTCGACGCATCCAGCACCGGAGTAGGAGCTGTCCTTTCTCAGCGACACGGTGATCCTCCCAAAATGTACCCATGCGCTTTCTACTCCTATAAATTAAGCCCTGCAGAGCAAAACTATGATGTTGGAAACAGAGAGCTTCTAGCTATGAAGGTAGCATTTGAGGAGCGGAGGCATTGGCTAGAGGGGGCCAAATTCCCCTTTACTGTTCTGACAGATCACCGTAACTTAGAATACCTACAATCAGCCAAACATCTAAACCACCGTCAGGCTCGCTGGGCTCTCTTTTTCACCCGGTTTAATTTCAAGGTGACCTACAGACCAGGTTCCCAGAACACTAAGGCCGATGTGCTATCTCGCCTATACGAATCTGATCGTTCAGCCCCGTCTATTGAGAACATTCTCCCAGCCAGCATGATAGTTTCACCGGTCCAATGGGACCTTATGACAGAGATCAATGAGGCACTAAGTCAAGAACCAGCACCACCAAATTGTCCAGCCAATTTGACCTACATTCCCCAAGCCCTCCGTGCCCGAGTTCTCAATCAAGTTCATGCACTGCCCAGTTCAGGTCATCCGGGTATCACAACCACCATCCATCTTTTGTCTAATAAATTCTGGTGGCCCTCAATGAATGCTGATACTGTAAACTATGTGAAGAATTGCGAAGAATGCAACATGTCCAAATCACCACATCACACACCTGCCGGTCTTCTCCATCCCCTGCCAATCCCTCAACGACCCTGGTCTCACATATCCATAGACTTTGTCACAGACCTACCAGCCTCACAAGGTAATACAACAATTCTTACTGTTATTGATCGTTTTTCCAAAGCTTGTAGACTAATTCCTATTCCCAAGCTCCCCACAGCTCTGGAAACTGCTGAGATCCTATGTAACTTCGTGTTCAGGTTTTATGGCCTACCTGAGGACATTGTCTCTGATCGGGGTCCCCAATTTACCTCCAGGGTCTGGGCAAGCTTCTAGGCATCAACGATTACTCCAGTATCTTTTAGACTCAGTTTACCTTCCAGTTACCGTATCTCACCCACCATGTGTCTCTATTGAAGCCCGCTGGTGGTTCTCAAAGAGCGGAGGTCCTAGACGAGGGCGGTAATCAGGGGCCTCCTCCCATCATTGTGGACAGCGAGGAGGCATACAGGGTCAGCTCCATCCTAGACTCGAGGCGTCGGGGCGGTCGTCTCCAGTATCTGGTCGACTGGGAAGGCTACGGTCCTGAAGAAAGGTCCTGGGTTCCCTCCTCTGACATCCTGGACCCCTCTCTCATCGAGGACTTCCACCAAAGGCACCCAGATCGGCCAGCACCCAGACCTCATGGTAGGCCCCGGCGCCAGGCTGACCCTCACGTCAGGAGCCGTTCGCAGGGGGGGGCTCTGTCGCGAATCCGGCCTCTGTGGCTCCCTCTAGGGGACACCAGCGGGAACCATCACCGGAATATCAGAACTATATTTCCCATGACCCCGTATATTTCCCATGACCCCAAAGTCTTGTTTTGCCATTTTGGGAACATTTCTGAGCATTTTTCATTGTTGGATTATTCTGTGTATTACCTTGGACTGCCTCTCGTTTTGAGTTTTGTGCTGCCTGCCTTCTGACCCCGCTTTGTGTATTGGATTACTCTATTGTTTGCCGCCTGCCCTGAACTCTTGCCTGGACTTTGTTTATTATTATTGGATATCCTTTGATAGTCCTGTTTGCTGGCTCTGACCCTTGCCTGTATGTTTATTCTGTCAATAAAGATTGCTGCAAATGGATCCTAGTCTCCTGAGCATACGTTACAGCTGCATTGTTGGTTGCCCTTCTGAAACTTTGTTCCATCTCCACACAGGATCAAAATCCAAAATATACAGAAAGAAGCAAGGCCATTTTTGCTGCATGATTGACAGTGGTCTGCTTTTTAAACTTTGACACATGCTTGACACAGTTTGGGTTTTGTTGCAATATTGCGTGGTAAATTTGCAAGAGCAACATGATAGGTTGGTTGGGTTCATAAAAACAACAGTCGGGTCATTCCGCCACTCCAGTACTTCTTAAAGAAGTCCATTCCTGAAATGTTGTAAAGTTGGTTAATAAATTTTCCTTGCCACCCATTCTTTGGTTTGTTTGGGAAAAAACACATTGCATCATGGAACACCTATAAAAGTGCAATATAGTCAGAAGGCAATATTTAACTGTCAGAAATTGTAACGTGTGCTCTAAAAACAGGCTTGAAACAACGATGAAATCCGAATCAAACTTGTTTAATCTAAAAAATCACAAGGCAAGAACGAAGAACACACAACGAAACTTTAACAACTGACAACATCTGACCGAGCCGGTGGGATGAAGTGACAAGGCGCAGCCGGAGGAGTGGAATCCTGAGGCGAGGGATGGTCGACGACGGACCAAGCAAGGCTGGAGAGACGAGGGAGCCAGGTGGAGCTAGTGGACTGACGGGACAGGGTGGAGACGAGGGAGCTTGGTGGCATGGTGGAGCTGCAGGGTCAAAGGGCCGAGTCCAGGATTCAAAGATCGATGGCGAGGATGAGGGATCCTCCAGCCATGGCGCCAATGGTAGCTGGCAGCCCTGCAGCCACTGCACTGATGGTGGGCTGAGGGTGAGCGGAGGGCCTGTCGGCTGACAGCGGCGGTGGGACTCTGTCATCATGGCAGAAATTTTCAGACAAGAGTGGGAGGGTGGGTGGGAGGGAAATCTTGATCAGATATCATAGTAACAGTCCATGGGACCCAGTGTAGGCTCACCCTCAGCGCTCATGCAGTGGGCGTAGCCTCCCTCGTCTTGGTCATCCACATCAGGCTCCACTGCCAGCTCACACACCTGGTCTGACGACACCGACTCGGGCTCAGGGACGACCCTCAGCTCTGTCGCACTCTCCTGCGATGGCTCGTCTGTCGCCAGGAACTCGGGCTCTCCATCAGATGTAAGCTCGGGCTGTGGCTCTGCACTCTGGGATAATGGAGGACTGGGTCAGGAGTGGGGCTGTCATGCCAGCACCCACTCAACAAAGGCCAGAAGGCTCTCTTGAGGACCTTCCCCAGACAGCTGCGCTTTAGTGGTATAGTTGAGTTTGTTGTGGTAAAAAAAAAACACAGAGGGTGGTCCTGAAAGTACGTGAACTCTGATAGGGATAGGAATTCATTGATGGGTTGTTCATATCCATGACAAAAAACGAAAACAAAGACTGGACAAAACAAACGCGGAATTATACACGCTGCTTACTTTTTCGGTCGGTTGTTCTGTAACGTGTGCTCTAAAAATAGGCTTGAAACAGTGATGAAATCCAAATTAAACGTGTTTAATCCAAAAAAATCCACAATTGATACAGGCCAGAACAGGCATGAACGAAGAACACACAATGAAACTTTAACAACCGACAACATAGACTGAACTCGAATTGACTTTTAAATAAACACTAATTACAAGGACAATTGACAACAGGTGGGACTAATTAACCCTCTGGGGTCTGAGGTGATTTTGGGCCCTTGAGATGTTTTGACATGCCCTGACATTTGTGTTTATTTCAGCTACTTATAACATACTATTGGCCAACATGTATTTTTTTGTATTCATCACAAACTTTGCTACAATAATATGTGAGCAAGATGGATGTACATGTTTGCATTATTTAGAAAAAAACATTATGTGTGGTTAGTACATTTTGGAAAAAACATGCAGCTAAAATAAGGCCATAAAACACATACTGAATAATCCTGACAAATTCTTTTGAGTAATTAAGTCTTGTAGGCTAGAATATTTACTTCAAAATGATGTGAGAATCTTTCTGACTGCTCATTCACAAGCAACAATATAATGTTTTAAATTTTGGAAGTCAGTTTTTGTGCCAACATTGCTTTATGCATGGGAGTGTTAATCACCATGGATATTTATTTAATTCACACCAGGGGAGACAAAAGACACTCCCCCAATGGCTAATGTTCCCCCACCATGGCTAATTTTCCCCCATCAAGATGTGAGTGCTGTGAGGCAGGCTGAAGAAAGAATGTGAGAATGCTCAGATTTTCATCTGTTTTATTTTAATTCCTCTATGTGACAGTGTTGTGCCTTGCAGGACCAAAGTGCTACATATGTGAAGATATATGAAATATATAACCTACATAAGTCTACATAACGTACCAGATACAAGAAAAGCAATTGTGTTAATTATACATAGGAAGAGAGATGAGAGTTTTACAGAAACAGATGGTTTGTATAAGCCCACGCACCCACCTATGCGTAACCTACTCGCTTACATGGTATTGTACATAATACTTAACATGTATCAAAAAACAAAAAACAAAACTGAGCGAAATATATAACATACACATTTATTTAAAAAAAAAAAACATTTAAGAGTTTTGCAATAATCTCTAATTTCAGCATATACACAAACTGGGTGTGTGCTAAACCGAAATTTATTACCATGTGAATCGCGCCGGGGGTGTGGCGGTCTCCGCTAATTACAGGTAACGAAGTGAGACTGGAAAGATTGTACTTCTCTTGGTTTCTTACGCATTACATAAACTAAGAATATTTGTTTACACAAACAAGATTTACACAATTTTTAAATAGACATTCTAAGCTTTCTGTAGATATATGGCTCGTGTTTGTATGACAAGTATTCGCAATGTTACAGTTCATTTTCAAATGCGCTTCAGAATGTACTCCACGGAGAAAGGGAAGACAGAACGCGCATCCTGTTAGTTTTTTAATTTTGTAAAAAGCACAATATTTTGTTTTTGTCGTGAGTGTAAAACAATAAAAGTAGACACTTCACAGTTTCGAATGATATCTATCACTTATCTGTGCAACCAAAATCAACAGAGCATTGATCTTAAAAAAGTGAGCTGGTCGCGCGTCGACCCCAGAGGGTTAAACGAAACAAGAACAGGAACTCCATATATGGGCAGATATGGGACAAACCAAAACGACAGTCCAGACAGGGGTGTTACAGAAATATATATTGAATCTCACTCTGTCTCATTTTTGTATATGGTATGTCTATATCATATGTACTGTAATAAATCTAAAAATAAGGTAATTACATCTTCAATTGTTGTTCCTGCTTTTTAAAAAAAAAACCTGTATGGTCGTATATAAAAAAGTAATAATAATACATTTTAATAATAAACGTAAACCAAAAATTAATAACAGGTTGAACATCCATTTGCATTTAAAAAAATATCCATATATGCGCACTGACCTGCAGCAACTCGAAGTGGACAACCTGATTGGTGGAATCATCCATTACCTGTATGTAAAGTACTTGGCTGAGAATGAGACAATATATGAGACAGATTAAAAAATGGATACGATGATCAAGGTGTTTCCACTGTGTTTTACTTACACTTTTTAACATTAACACTTACCTGTCAGATCTCCCATCCCCCCAAAAATCCATGCCTTTTTGCAGTATGTTTTGCATCTACATGCCTTCCAACTGTTTCTCCCGTTGTTCTTTATAGACATCTTATACAAAATGGATAAGATGACTGGATAGCACAGAAGGTTGTTTTTTGGGATTCTGAGGTTGAGCAAGAAAGCCTAATCAGCAATGTCTACATATGTTACCCAAGTAAACAGAGTACACCCTGCCACAAGAAGGTTGTTTATTGCCATTCCTCTAATTTTATCACATGAGTTCCATGTTCCATGCTTAATAGCTTAATTAAACTGGACTCAGTGACTGTCCATTTTTTTCTTTGTATTTACCATTGTCCTTATCTTTCGCTGTAGTTGGATTTGATATAGAGGTTAAACTAAAAGAGGAACAAAAGTGAGGTTATTCTTGTCTGATAGAAGATTCAGGGAAGGTATACTGACATCTAGACTAAGATCAGGTTTGCAGCTTTTTTTGTTTATCCTACATTTAGTACTAATAAATTTGTATGATTTAAATAATCACAAAAAACAAAAAGAAACAGAAGTTTTGACACTTCTACACAACAACAACTTGGGTTGTGTAGACATTTAAATGCTATGTGGCTTAACTGTGGTTGACTGGTGAACATGAGCTGAATATGCAGCTGAAAATATTTCTTCTGTGTTTTTACATTTATCGGTTAGTTGTGGGAACTGATTGGTAGAAGGTGGACTTTCTGACTGTGGGTCCTGACTGAGCTGGGATCAGCTTTCACAGTCCCTTAACATTTTATGGTACTGTTGTAACTCTAATGTAATTTACAACACCATGCAAAGCATTATAAAAGAAAATGTAAAAAATATTTGTATAAAATATAAAATATTTGTCATAAAAATGAACTCTACAACTAAATTACTGTACCATAACTTTAACAACCTCAGTGACCTCACCATGCCACTTCTTCTAGTTGGACATCTGTGAAGCCACAGGCTTTGCTTTCTCGTTTTTTTAAGTTTAGGTATTGGGTGGCATTAAGGAGACTAAAACAAGGTCATGCAGAATAAGTATTAATAGACAGCCAATATGCTAGTTAAATGCATGCCCCCCTCAGCCACTATGCTAGTTAAATGCATGCCCCCCTCGGATGGTAACACAGCTATTCTTGTGATTATAGGCCGATTCTCAAAAGCATGTAAACTAATCCCTTTTAAAGGACTTCCCACGGCCATGGAAACTGCTCTTGCTTTGTTTCACCATGTTTTTAGGAATTATGGTATACCTGAAGATATTGTATCTGACCGTGGGAGCCAGTTTACATCGCTGTGGCGAGCGTTTTGTAAGCATCTCGACATCAACGTGAGTCTAACATCTGCTTACCACCCACAGTCTAACGGGCAGGTCGAACGTCTGAATCAGGAAATTGGAAGATACCTCAGTAGTTATTGCAGTAAAGAGCAACACCGGTGGGCTGAATTTCTGCCATGGACTGAATACGCCCAGAACTCACTGACCCACTCCTCCACCGGCCTCACCCCATTCCAATGTGTCCTGGGCTACCAACCCCCTATGTTTCCGTGGTCCGGTGAACCGTTTACGGTGCCAGCTGTGGACGACTGGATTCGTCGCAGCGAGAGAGTGTGGGACTGTGCGCACGTCCGGTTGCAACGAGCTGTACGAAATCAGGAAACTCAAGCCAACAGAAGACGTCATCCCCATCCTCAATATCAACCTGGACAACAGGTCTGGCTCTCTTTGAAAGACCTCAGGTTGCGGCTGCCCAGCAGGAAGCTCAGCCCCAGGTATGTTGGCCCATTTAAAATAGTAAGACAAATAAATGAAGTCACATACCAACTAGAGCTTCCTGCTAAC
>JAZGTK010008215.1:0-18520 GCA_036877625.1 Ambastaia sidthimunki
CTGTCTCACGAGCCAGTTTAGACATTACATCTGTCATACAATCACAATTCAGGTTAGAAACTGTTACACTGTTTTAGTCTTACAGATACAATATTTGTCTAATACAATCCAGGTTAGAAGAAAAATCCATGTAATGATTCACAGATCTACATTACATCACTATATCTGTCCACAAAACAGTATTTTTCACAGCTACAGTTATTTAGCTCTGTTTCTCAGGGTCCAAAACATTTCCAAATATTATTATTGTATTATTTCAACACTGAAAATAACAACAGAGTGTCAGGAGAGATTGTTTCGTTGTTATGAAATGGGTATGAAGTCCCCCCTTCATCGTCTCTCTCTCTCTCGCTCTCTCTCACTCTCTCTCTTTTTCCCGCTACTCAGATGTGAGTGTTTGCCCAGCCTCTGCAGCCCCCCACAGTGCTCAGCAGGGACTTCCCCTCAGGTCGTGTCCCGTGGCGACGGTACACCAGGGAGGTGCTGTGATGTGTTTGAGTGTGTCAACGGTAAGTTGTGTTTTCTGTGTGAGTTAATTGGTGTTTATGTGTATGCGCATTAGAGAGGTTGTCTAGTCAGTGGGCAAAACCCTGTCGCTGCTGTCATAGTGACCACGCTCAGCACAAAGCCATGATTACCCACAAAACACACCCAGATACAGACAATACACACTTTTTTACATTCACTAACACTAATCACTCTTAACATCTCTATAAAAATTAGATGTTTAGAATGTTAATTCATCGAAATGGGGAGAGTTTTGAAATAGATTTTATATTTTATTGCTGTAAAAAAAAATTATTTAAAAAGTCATACTGGTTAAGTAATTCTTAGAAATAAAATGCTAATAAATTGTTCCAAATGATTATTTATTTATTATTAACATTAACATTTTATTGATAACATTCATTTTCAACTAACATTTATTTATTGAGAATATATTTTTTTTTGTACTGCATGATTACAACTTGCATGTCTGTTAATTTAGAATATTCAAGTTTGATTTTTGACAGGATGTTACACATCAAAATAAAGCACAGTTTTAAAGATTTCCAAACAAATTAATATTTTTTGAACACTGGTAAAGTTACATACATTTTTGCTTCTATTTTATTGACATTCCCTACAAAAATAATGATCACAAGCTAACCATGGGCAGTAGACTGCAGCATCACGCTGGGTAGCCCCGCCCACCATAAAATCTCATTGGCTATGGCACAGACAAATTGCATGTTGCCGAAAAACCTTGTTCGATCACCCTGGTTGAAACACAGCGTTGATCCGCCATAACAATCAAAGCACATGTTTGTGTGTTTGAGAAGTGTGGAGAGAAGATGGGGCATCTCAATGAGACAGATGCTCACAAGAGCAGACAAAATGATGACAGAATGTGTCTACGATGTCCACACACACACAAAAACACACACTACACACCACTTACTGACATATAAAACCTGTGCTCAGAGTGGAGAGGAAGAGAGAGCTTAACCCGACAGTCGCTGTGGGCAGAGCTGTGTGCAGGTGGTGGAGATCTTTCTCAGATGAAATGACTACAGGGGACAGGTGGAACAAGCCACAGGAAATTTGCACAGAATCAAAGCTGGAAACATTTACCGAGCACCGGGCCGCATGTTGTGCGTTGGGCCTTTTCCGTATTCTTGCGCAGAATGACAACAGAAGTCAGGCTCCATCCGAACACAAAAGCTCAAGTGTGGCCGCCTAAATAAAAGGAACTTAAATAATTCCACTTCCTCTCTATTTGTTTATTTCTCTCATGTTCTCCTACAGCCAGACCTAGGGCACACAATACATGAAAGACACTGCAAAAGAGAGAGAGCGCTGCCCAAGGACGTGTATTTTTTTTCTTATTTGTCATTTGGCGTCAGTCGCTCTCGTTTCAAACGCGTGTGTGTATAAACAAGGAAGCAGAAATAGCGAGGAGCCAGGTTGTGTTATCTTGGTGGTGGGCGGCAAAATTAGCCTTAGGCTGATTTGAGAACAAAGCGTTGAGGCCGGAGAGCAGCGCAGAGCATCAAAGCCCCAAACAGGAATACAGGCTAATTGAACATCTGGCCACCGGTGACTGTGTACAGTGTCAAGCCTGATCTAATATTCCACAGCTGAAGGGGGTGGGGGGAGAACGTGCCGGAGCTTACAAAAGGCCAATGAACTTAACCTCACGGATGTGAAGAAACTGATTAATATGCAGCTGTTATCACACACACGTCAGATTGACCTTCTCAATACTTTCTCATGGCATGAGCAAATTGACACAACAGATGAATGCGTCGCACAAGGATGCTATGAAAGCACAAGTGGTCACGTTGCCACTCACAGCACATGCTGGAACAGAAAGCTGCCATTTAGATTTTGGTAACACCTTCAGTGGCTGGCCTGCTGGAAGCAGTATATGAAGCTATAGTTAGAAGGAGTTGATTCTTTTCAATCAGTTCTGTTCTCTGTGTAAAATAAAATGTTTATTCAATACTTCCTACTTGCTTCCTACTTTGTACTCCTACTTTCCTCTAATTACAACAGTGTACAGTCAGGTTATATTGAGCTTATTTGAAGTTTATTCCACCTGAGCTACTGTTTTTTAAGCTAGTTATCAGCTTGTTTAGATGGACCTGGTTTCAGCGTGGTAGACCACTTTGATCAGGTTGTTTAGGACCAGTAGACCTCTGTGGAACAGCATGAAACCAGCTACCATGTTCCAAAAGGATAGGGTTTCAAAAGGAAGGTGTTTATTCTTTAAAGTGGCTTTTTCATAGCTCTGGAAACAGAAGGGTTTTCTTAGTTGTTTTTCAACTAAAAAAATTGTAAAACAGACCTTATACAGTAAAAGTAATATAGATGTCATAGCCTAAATAATTGGATATTGGAAAATCTTAGTAGAAAGGCTTGAGTTCATATTGAAATCTCTGACCTACAAATCTTTGTAAATCTGAGCTTGGTGTATTACATTGTTGAGATATCTTCTAAAACTCTAGAGTAGACACATGTAAAAATACATTTTTTCTTTTTCTCAGGGGACAAATGTGAGAGGCAGGGACTTAAGTAAATGTCTCTTTGTGATTTTTCTTTCCTGCAAGTAGCATGAGCACAGAAAAAGATTGTAACGATACCCATTTTAAAGATTCCCATGAATATTTGACTATATCATCTGTGCCATTTCCAAACAAATTCACTGCTTGATGATTCTAGCAACAACAGATGTCAAACTGACAAGAGTGCCATCTTGCTCTGCCAGTTTCTCCCTCAATCTCCGAGGCATCCAGACACATTTACAAAGGTGTTTGGAATGGCAAGGGAGTGAGCATTCTCAGACAGTGTTTGTGTACCAGACTCCTCTCTCAGACGATGATGTCACCCTTTTGGGGAGCAGATAAGCAGAAGGTCTGATTAGTGAAGTGAGTTTATGTTTGCATCTAATCTAGAACATTCCCACCCTGAGCTAATCGCAGCTCCTTTCCAAAAGTTCAAAAGCCTTATTTTCTTTCTATTTTTGTGAACTACCAGGCAGTTCTGCTTCTTTTCTCACCACATTGAGAAGCTTTCTTGCCTGTTTCTGCCTCTCATAATCACCTAAACAAATATGTTTCTAAAGCAGTATTTCCTCCAGAAATAAAAAGTCTATAATCACTCACTCAACCACAATATTAAAATCTGTATGACTTTATCATTTATAGACCACAAAAATTAGTTGTAGGACAGAATGTTGATTCTGGTCTTCATCATTAATGGAAGTAATTGGTGACCAAGGGCTGTCAAGCTGTCAAGACAAAAAAAAAACAAATGTATGATAAAAGTAGTTCCTATACAACACTATATTCCAGGTCCTTTGGAGGCATACAATTGAAAATGACAAAAAGTCATTACTCAGTGATAATATTTCTCCACTGCACCTCTCAAATCTCATTCATGTGCAGAAAATGTTCTGTCAGGTATGACGCTGATGATGTGAAACATTCGTCTAAAGACCGTCAATAAAATTTTATAGGCTACTTTTAATACTTTAATTTACCTTTATGGAGTTTAAAGCTCTTGGTCATCAATCACTATCATTGTTTGGAAAAGAGCAGTAACAACACTTTACAAATGTCTTTCATGTTCTCTGTAAGAAAGAAATTTAAACAGGCTTGGAATGACACAAGGGTACGCAAAAGAAATTTCATTTTTAATGGCGCTTTTCCTTTAAGAATTTGTGTTGTGGTACTTTAGTTTACACTTTAAGTTTAAATGAAGTTGTTTGACATTGATTTTGTTTACTCATTAAAATAGCAGCTTTGTTTTACTTGTCACATTGATTGTTGACAGCTAAAGCATGCAGTTTGTTCTTTAAAATCAAACGTTTTTACGGCAGTTAAACAAGACTCTGCCATATTTGCGCACAGTAGATTTGGTTTGTCATTAGCGCTATTTTTAGCTCCTTGATTAGCTTTGTGCGTCTTCACACATGAACTGGTGCACCTGTCAGTCCCCATTCATACAGCCCCACTGCTGCCAGCCCCATCATTAAACTAATGTTTACCCAGAGAGGGGTTGTCATGGAGAAGGACATGATTGGTGGTTTATGCAAGCTGTTCAACCTCCTGATAGAAGGCAATGTAAGAGGTTACAAGCTTTGAGTCTGGTTCTGTTCGAGGAGAAGGTGTTTAGTCAGGCTTGGAGAAGGTTGATTGTGCTTGATGCCTGAGCAGTTAGCATTAGGATTAGCTCTGTAAATAGCAGCTTGTTGTTCTTCCTTAAACGTCGTGTGGAAATCGAGGAACAATGGGCTCTCTTTCAGAAAACAAACATGGATTAGAACACGTCACTCCAAGTGCTTCAACAACTGCCCGTTCTTCCAAGAGATTATGTGCTTTAAAACCACTTTTTTACTAGGCTTAGCCAGTTCAGTGACAATTTTGAGAGTATAACGGTTAATGTAAGCATAACATTGTGGCTCTGCAAGAAGCATGTTTTTTTTCTCCTGTCTCGCTTTTTAGTGAAAATGTTGTCGGAAGAGTAAAGTGATATTAAGGTTGGGCGAGAATAGGAGTCACCAAGGGGCCATCCACATAACACGAGCTCTGCGAAGCTTGCGATGATTGGCAGGGCCCCTTAGGCACTATGTTCTCTCTTTTATACTCTGTTATTTATGTCTGCTCCAACATAGTGGCCACTATCTTTCACAGATAAAGAAAGGAAAAACATGCACACAAAGGCGCTGTGTTTTGTTTTTTTGTTTTGTTTCCCGACAACTTGATTTGCAGGTGTTGCGTCGCAGTAGTGATTTGCATGTCCAGAGCAGTGGCGGGTCTTGGCAATGCAAGGCGCAACTGTGGAGCGGCACGTTATCGCATTATTTAGTCTGTCTCCCAGCAGCTGCAGCCAAAACATGCTCGCCTGCAGCATGAGGGAGGGCTGGAAAACACTGGGAGGCAACTTCTGTTGGACTGAAGGACAGGAAGAGAGAGAAAATGCTAGATTGAGTCCTTCAAGAGAGACCTTCTTCTCCACTGGAAAAATAACAGCTCAGGCATTCGAGAGGATGTGAATCACATCTCCTCAGCCTTCAAATTCAATTTCTTCTTCACTTTTCAGAGTGTTTACTTTCATTTCATGGGTGAAACTAGATCTTTGTGTCATTGCAGACTGTAGATGGGGTATACAGGTGTTTCTTTAACTAGGGACACTTTTGGCCCTGTAGGCTTAAAATAGTATTTGTTTATTTTACTCTTTGGTTATATCATAATAGTTTTGGTTGGTGTAATTCACATTTTTATACTTTAAGAAGTCTGAGTCTGGGAAAAAAGTCAAACAAAGTCTATGCATAAAACACTTTTGACAAATGGCAAAAGTAAAGTATAATGGCGTGGTAAAAAGAGAAGTTTCCAGGAAAAAGTTTTGCTCAGTTTTAATACAATTTTTAATAAAAATCAACCCCTGGGACATAAAAGTGCCTGAAGTTGAAGAAACACTCACATATCATGGAAAACAGGATTTTTTTTTTTTGGTCTTTTAAAGTAACGGAGTATAATGAGCTACTATTGTACTGCCACTGTACAACAACTAATGCTACTACTGTTTGGGGTTGAACGCAAGTGTTCACTATTAAATGCTTTCTCCCTAGTCCACCCTGATGATTTATGGAGACAGTGTATGTTTGGCAACTGCACCTTTATGTCTAATGATAAGAGAGGGTGAAAAATGGTCACGTAAAGTTAAATTACAACTGTTTTGGGTGCATGAAACCTTGACTAACAATAAAAGTGGACTTCAGGGGAAAATATAAAATTCAACTACAAAAGTACAGAATGACAAAACTCAATGTGTGGCGCCTGGCTTGAAGGTCTTGCGAAACTAAATTAGCATTTACCTGTATGTGTTTAATCATACAACACAGCGAGAATGATCTGTGTAAGTGTGTGACTGAAGGTGGGAGATTTTGTAATTTCTCCACATTAAGGTTCTGAAAAGTAATAGATGGTATTATTTTAGGTTGCCCTTCAGTGCTGTGCCTGGGAGCTCAGCAAGACTGAGATGTGGAGGTGTTTTGTTCATCACATTTTATTAATTTTATTCCTGCCTCTTCGTAATCCAGTCAAACTCTTCGAGTTAAATATAAATTAACTTTTTCGTCTCATGCCTGAGAAATTCTCTCTGTGAAGAAATGCACTCTCTGTGGGTATATGTGTGATTTGGTCTGTTTTCAGTTATTTATGAGAAATCACGTGTTATGGCCATTCTCAATTTGTGTCATTGCTTTTCGTCCATACAGTTGTGTGAAGGGCTGGGCAGGTATATAGATTACATAGTTGACTTCTGCCAGTTACCTCATCTCGCTGAGACACTACCACTGCAGTCATGTTCTCAAACAATTCAGGTGGGGCCAGTTAACAGCTGTTGGCCTTGAGGCCTCGGAGGGGAGTGGACCAGCTGGATCATTCTGGAGGCAGAAAACTAGGCTTTAGCGTCTCCGGGTAATGTTTCCATGGTTACCAACCTCTTCCATTAATTTAAACCGAGGTGTGGCGACTCAAAAAAAGAGAGAATCTCCTGTGTGATTTTGTGTTGGATAGTGGTTGTATCTGATACTGTATTTTATTAAAAACATGAACTTGTGGCCCCCCGACAGAATCTGCAAGTCTTAGTGTGCTGATGTAAAAGAAAAATCTGCAGGATAGATTCAAACCTGGTAAAAGGCATTAAATGGGGCTAAAAGTACTGCGCTCTTATTTGTGGCTGAAAGCATTATCCAATAAGCCTTAATATTTGTAACATTTGCATTTTTGCATGTAACAGTTGCTTTTATTCTAATTTACAGTGCAATTGAAGTAGGAATTTTATCAGTCCGTGCCTTCCCTGGAAAAAATGAACAGGGGTTTTGTAGGTTTAGGTAGAATCATTGTTGTTTCAATTCTGTAGAAATCTGAGTTCTGCAGCCACAAAATCTGTGTAAAAAATAAGCCACACATGTAATAGACAAGTTTAGACTGCTCTGAGAGTAGAAGCTTCACCCAGAATCAAAGCAGAGTAAACAGTTTGTCTAGAGTAGGACACTAGAATCAAGGCAGTGCATTTCTGGCACTTTTTTGTAGTTCTTCTCACCAAAGCTTTAACAGAAAATGAGTCACAGGGCCAGAGAAAAAAGAAATGTTGACACATCTTTGGCACTCTATGGCTGAAACAAATGTCAAATACTCTGACTTTTTATAGTTATTCCTGTAGCAGTCTGAAGTCTGTTTCAAAGATGTTTCTCAAGGTTTTGTGCTGAATTTAATTAACCCTGCCACAGTCACTTGCTAAAATTGTTAGTGGTATTGGACTCCTGCCTCTGAGCTCAGTGGGTTGTCATTTACAACACTGGGGCTGAGCCTGTTGGTGATGTTGTTCTCAGCATCATTGACTCAACAGTGTTTCTGTAGGTGTCGATTAAGACTTGCGAATAAAGGGTGTAGATGTTCTTTGATTTCAGCCAGTTTATGTTTAGATTTTATATTACTATTCAGGTTTTCCCAAACATTTTGTAGTATAGTTTAATATACAGCATAGTTGTTGTGAAGGTCTGTATAAAGGGTGTTTATAGTGTTTCACAGATCTTGCTGTGCCACCTCACATTGGAATACTATATGTTACACAATAATTGAGATTCTATACATACAATAATTGCATTTCTTGGAGTAGTAAAACCGCAGGCATCTCTAAGCTTGGTTGAGCTACAGGTTTACCTGTTTGGTTATTAGAACAAGCAGGAAAAACAAGAGACACTCCATGCAGAAACAACCCTGACCATCTGAAGTTTCTTACAAAAAGTTAACTCAGACTTTAAATAAGAATTTCCTGTTCTGACAGTCATTAGAGGATAACTGCTCTGAAAGGACATTCCGAATATTAAACAGAATGCATTCAAGTTTGTTCTCCCTACATGAAGCACAATCCCATCCCTAATGCCAGAGGATTTCGGAATAAGTCCAAGTCAAAGACTTTCCCATAAAACTATGAAGGAATTCGCTCCAGTTGGATAATTCGTTATGATGAGTAAAGTCACCAAATCAAGGAAACCAGTGGTTTGAGAAAGGAGCAACCAGCTCAAGTCTGACAGACTTTGCATATTTGTTCAACATCCTGCTTGTCCTATTGTAGTGAGAGAGGGATAAACCCTGGAGCAGACACCAGCTTTCCATGTGCTTGAGCCAGATGTTTACACACGCACACTTCTGGCCTGCCCTTCAAAAACAGAAATACAGCAGGAATACCAGACTCTCTCTTTTAACTTATCTCTGCAAGGGTTTTTTTTTTGTCTGGTGAGGTCATAACAACAAGCAAAACTAGTGGGGGCGAACACGCTATCTGCTCTCCTACAAATCTCTTGTCTCATCCAGGCGGCTTGGGTCAGGCTTTATCTTGAAAACATATGAGATTTAACAGAAAGGGTTTCAAAAAGTGGTTTTACATAAACTCTGACAGTCAATGAGACAAAATGGAAAAGGTACCTCGCCCCTAAGTTCCGTGTCTGAGTCACCTTTAAAAAGCTGTGATGTGGACACTTTCATGTGAACACTTTGTGTCATTTTTAAAGAATGAGACTTATGGGGTGGGAACAGTGCTCTGAACATCTGGGAAGGTCAAGGTGCTGACGTAACTATCACGCACACCCCTGCTAATTACTCACCTCTGTCACATCACGTCACCGAGCTCTAGTCGCACCATAGCGCCTGTGGGCTTGAGAACGAGACTCATTAGAAACACTCTGCCATTAATCATTCCCATGTGATTATGATGTCTGTTTATGACAATTAGTAATAAAAAGCTGTTATAGTCCAGACTGAAATTAAATGTGGAATCTTCATCTTCATGTGTAGTTCCAAAGGATTGTATGGAGGAGCCAGTTCATATATCCATGCAATCACAACGCAAAAGATACATAAAAATAACTGCTTATCTCCTTTATTCATTCCACCATCTCAGGCCCTGCTTTATTTCTCTAATTAGGTCCAAAGAGGCAATTTGGAGCTTCAGTTGAGTCTCAAGTGTGAGCCAAACCTGTTTACCTTTAATGCTTGTGTAGATTAAATGGAGGTAAACTTATAAATGGGCATTTTTAAAATTGTTTGCTTTCTGTGTTAGGATTTATAATGTTATTGGCTAAAGAATATATAGAATGGGTTAGGGAATTGGTAGGGAATTAGGTAGGGAATTGGAATGGGTTAGGGAATTGGGAATGAATGGGATGGAGTACGGAATGGGTATGCATTTGGGATGGGTTTGAAAGGACAGGGTAAGGATTTGGTTGAGAATAAATGAAAAAGGCTATGCAGTTGCAGTATAGGGTATGCAGTTGCAGTTAGCATACAGTTGGGTTTGAAATGGATGGAATAGGCAGGGAATGTTTAGGGAATATTTTGTGTGCTGTTGTTTAAGACACTATTTACAAGCGTAATCCCTTGAAAATTGATTGTCCAACATGTCCAAAAAGTTACATCTAAGTCATTTTGTTTTCATGATTAAGCCTGTTTACAATCTCACTAAAAACAGCTTTCGATCTCAGTAGAACTACACATCAATAAAAGACACTTGACAAATTAAGCTTATGGATAGCCATCTGTTAATGAACATCTGTATAACTCCATCTGTAGATCTGTGATGTCCTTTTGTACAGCTCATTATTGTACATTAGATTAATCTGCAGCTGTCTGGTGGCAGGGGGTTAACAGTACTGCTTTTATTGCTTTTTAAAGTTTTCTCTTTTCCTCTATGCATTGATTTATAAGCAGTTCTCCAATTAGTTGCCACTCTCAACAGCAGCAGCAGTCACCCAAAGGAGAGTGACAGAACCAGGCAGACAAAAACAGCTTTGATTAGAAAACCAAGAAAATCCACACAGTCCTCTGTGAAGACACTTCACTCTTGTCACCAGATAATTTTTTAAGCCTAAACTAATTGACAAGATTATTTACTGGAATTAAAAACCCTGTGTTCAGCATGTGCAACCTGTGTGTAGAGATCCATTCCTGCAGGGCTCTGGGTGACTTTGTACACTCCAGGTTTCTAATAATTCCTCTTTTATTGGATTGCTTTGAAATTCTGTCCCTCTTTCATTTCAAAGAATTGCACGGAATGTTCCAAGGCCTCACACTGTATTTGTGGCAGGCTGAAGGTTTCGCGTTATGACTGCAGTCCGTCAGCTATGTTCCAAACAGGCATGTTTTCAAGGATGTCTTTGGCGTCATTCAGCATTAGCACAAGGAGAGTGAACCCCATTCGCTGATTATTTCATTTCATGCTAAATCGATCCATACATACAAATTTTCATTGTGACACTTTGTAGACAAGTGTAATATATTTTAAGGGTAGATTTATTTTTAAATGGCACAACAGGCACATACATTATAGTTTTGACTAAAATGTTATTAAACATTTCCACTGTTTTTGTGGTGGAAAATATATTGTGACCTATATTTGACCTTAGGGTGGGGCATATATTGGAATTTTAGTCTTAAGTGTAGAATTAACAGTGTACAGTTGAAACTGCACAATTGTGTAATTGGATTTTGGACTCAAAACTGTTACTGAGATATAGTCCTGTGTAACACGTAATCCTGCTCCCCCTTTATAGTAAAAAATATGTGGTAAGTGGTAATTTGAGTTTCTCTTATAGTGACATTGTAAATGTGTTGTTTTGTTATGCTGCATAAAACTGAACATTATCAGAAAGTTATAGGAGAGCTTCATTAACCTTCCTTTTTGATCAAAGAATCAGGTTGTTTCCATTTACACAACTGCAGGCGTCTTAACGCATGAGCTGAAAGGGGAATTTCGAACATGGGGTTGCCATGGTGACCGTTAAGCATCAATTCTACGGCTCTCTGAAACTCAGAGACTAAAAGCTCTCTCGGACACAAATGCACCACGTTTAGGTTCCAACGTACCCCGTAACTATCTATTCTCCTCAGCCCTGTCGTCAGGACCCTTTTTGTTTTGTTTGTGCTGTCAGTCATATATGCGTCAAGCTCTAATGCACTGTGGATGGATGACTGTGTTTTGCAGAGACAAAGGTGGCCTGCACTTTCAACGGAGTGGAGTACCACGATGGCGACATGTTCAGGATGGATGCCTGTCGCTTCTGTCGTTGCAAAGGTGGAGTGTCCGTGTGCTTTACCGCACAATGTGGTGTCCTGCACTGCGAACGCTATTACGTTCCTGAAGGAGAGTGCTGTGCTGTCTGCGAAGGTTAGCCGATTTCACTTGAAAAAATTATATATTTAAGCAAAAGCACACTATCAAGTGGGGTGCCATTTAGCGGCTAGTTGAATGTAGTTCACATATTTATAGTATTTTTTGGCCTGCTCTCAATGATCCTGGAGCGGGAGATTGCGGGAGACTCAGACTGTTCAGCAAAACCACAAGTGGAGTAATACAAACAGTGAAATATTACAGTGTTTATATAGTAAATATCATCGCTCTTGCAATGCTGCTTGGCCAATAAATTTACAAGACAGAAACCTGTAAAAATAAAAATATGTTCTCTATAAACCTGTACAGTTTATCAATAGCATAAGCAGGTATACGCACACAGTTTTACAAAATGAACAAACAGTCTTTAGCATATGTCCCATACCTTAGGCTTTGTTTTGCATTTACTGTTTACACGCTGCCTATAATTGATTTGAATTCATGAATTCTTTAAATCTGAATCCAGGACCAAAACCGTATCCTAAAGCAATTACGACGTGACTGTTTTTTTAACATCACAAAAGTGAGCATTTCATGTTGCAAGAATATTTCCAATTGGATGTTCAGTTTCCAAGATAAATACTTCTTGTGTTGCAAATTCAATGAGAATCCAGAGCTAATTAGTTCAGGGAACTGTTCTTTGTTTTATTTTGTAGACAACCTTTAATAGGCTGCCTGGGAGCATGTCATTTCGATTGCTATGCTTCTCTCATGGGTAGATTTTTGTTGTCCAATACGTTACAGCCCAATATTACCTCGGCACGTTTCCCGCTCATGTTATATTTATCAGATTGTGGTCATGTTGAGATTAGTTTGCGAATGATTTTGCCGTTATGTTGTTAATTAAAGTGAAACTCCCCCACTCCCGTGTAGCTTTCTCTCGAGAGTTCTGTTGCGATGGATTAAATGAAATTGCCCGACTAAAGTTAAAACGCTCGCAGTAAGTGTAAGTCTATAAGAATGATCCATAAGCTGTCTGATACGCTGTGAGTCCAGGTGTTCCTGTAGCTCAGTTGATAAAGCATTGTGCTAGCAGCTCAAAGGTCGTGGGTTTGATTCCCAGGGAACACATGCAGTGACAAAATGTATAACGTGAATGTACTGTAAATCGCTTTGGATAAACAGTCTGCCAAATGCATAAATGTGAATGAATGCAGCTTTGGCTTATGAAAGAGATAAATAATTTGAATTAAAAGTCTGATAAGTAATACTCAGTCGTAATCCAGATTTGTAGGTCCATCTATCACTTAAGTTGTGTTTATTTAAACTATTTGCTAGTGTATAAACGCTTCACAGGATTTCACAACAGATGCTGTGTTCAAAGGCGAGAACTTCCCAGAATTCTTTGCAGTGTAGCTCCACAGCTCGAAACGCCCATCACTTGCAAAGTTTTACACCTCCCCCCGCATGCCTGTTTTTTGAATATGCTAATTTGTTTAAGCTTTCATCTACCAATAGCAATGTAGTTCATGTTCCATGTTTAATCCTGTTCAGAGATTTTGCTTACAAGAACACAGAAAACATGGGAAAAAAGTCTGCAAAATCTCTCTCTTTCTGTCATCTCCCCTTCTCCCTGTAACTGTTTCCAAACAGACCCCGTTTACCCAGTGCTGAATTTCGCTGGCTGCTATGTGAACAGGCAGATTCTGGCTCATGGTGATCATTGGCGTGAGGACGATTGCACCTTCTGCCAGTGTGTGAGTGGAGAGGCCCGCTGTGTTGCAGCTGCCTGCGGCCACAGCTGCCTAAATCCTGTCACAGTGCCAGGGGAGTGCTGCCCCGTGTGTGAGGGTAAGAACGCACAACATTTATTCATATGGCCTCATGTTGTTGCATATCTTTATTATTATAGTGTGCACTTTATTATTATAGTGTTTTGCGAAAGTGTTCCACTTTCGCAAAACAATTCTTCTTTTGATGCAACTGTTTTGAAAAATTGGGTTGAGTTAATTCCCAAAACACTGGCATGTCGTAAATTTGACAAAGAATGTATAACTTATTTAACAACCTAGAGATAAACAGCAATATTAAACAATATATTTATTTTATTACAAAGAAAGAGCATAAAACATGCAGTGCTGGGGCTTCTGTAAACGTTTTGAGCAGCGTTTACAAAGCATTAAATCAATGAATCTGTTTTTCAACAGTCTTATTGAAGTCAAATCAATGAAAATGAATCAGACAGACTTCCCAACGTTATTGTAGTTATTTATGCACGGCATTCATTTAAGTGGCGCCATTATTACTATTACTCATTTGATCTTAAATTGAATGTCTTTCTATTACTTTTCTAGTTAACTCATTAGAAGAGGGAGTCATATCGTAGGTATGAGAATATCATAGAGATTTTGGAGTTGGCACCGTATCAACCACACTGGACTACAACACCTTGGCATGGTGGTGACTGCTGCATTATTTCTTCAGAAAATGTAAAAATGTAGCTTTATATATTTCGGTCTATTGATCTTCTAGCACACAGGTGCACGTGTTTGAGTTACAATTCCGGTCACAGACTGTATGTATGAATAATCTACTAGACTGTGAGAGCAAAGCAGACAGGTGCATACCTGGATCTCCCAGCATGTCTCACCTCCAATCCAACCTAAACATCTCCACCACCTCATATTCCTTGTGTCTCACGTTTCTGCCCTGCTGTGCCTTCCTTGCCGTCATGCAATGCGGCATCAGAACCCTTCTGTGTGTTTTTATCTATTAGACCTCACCGTTCACCCTTGCTATCGGTGGAATTTCATACCACGACTGCTGGTGTATATTGTGTACAGTGCTCACAGATCTGGAGAGGCTACCCCAGGGACTCGCTGCAACTGGCTGGGTTTTTTGCTTTGTGTGTGTTGTGGGTTAAAGCTTTGCTTCATTTTGTATCTCATCATGGGCTTTGATTGGGTAGTGCGAGTTGTAGACGTACACCTCTGTATGCAGGCATGTGGCAGCTTGGTTCTCAGGGGCATGGACTGTGTTCCTTACAGGACGGTTTGTAAAGGTTATTTCACACACACACACACACACACACACACGCACACACACACACAGGAAGAAGCATGTGAAAGATAGATGAGTGGCAGGTTGGATAATGAATCTCTCTGGGGATTGGCCGTGTGCAGACTGATGACATCATCCTTTTGAAAAGAGCCAGAGAATATAGATTTTCTTACGCCTCTGTTCGCTGTCTAGGTTTTCAAATCGCAGAAAGGTGCATGCCATTTTTTTCCCACATTGCTTGTAGAATAGGGATCACCAAGACAGGAAAGCTTGTTTAGAACCATTAACAGTCTTATCAACATCTCCTAAATGCCAGCCTGACAATACTTGTGTAGGAGGCTATGAGAAAATGCACTAAACAACTCTGATTTTTCGTGCCTGTGGGGGCGAGATTCCGCCAACTGGCGTGTTGGTTATGATCAATGTCGTTCCAGTGGAATAGAGTCACACCGGGGGTAATAGGATTCCTGTGTTTCATCTTTCCGCTGCACCTTTAACCTCCTTCAAATTAAAGATTAAGCAAATGAAACAACCTTCTCGTTCTCCTTCTCAACCTTCTCGTAAACAAAAAGGACGAGTGCTCTGTCTCAAGTGTGGCAGCAGGTGTTCTTTTTAATGGTGCTTGCTAACAGTGAAGGCAAGCAGCACTATTACTATTATTTATGCGTAGTGTTAGGGGTGTGCCATAACCCTAAGTGTTAAACTTTGGTGCGTAACCCATCCATTCGCCATTTATTGAACAGGAAATGGTTCATATAGCAGAAAACTCCCCCAGAGTTATATTAAAGGAGAAACTCGACCCTAAAGATATCTAGAGATGGGAATATCATAGAAGCCTGGGGCGGGAATCTTGGCAAGCACCCAGGACGCACTAGGCAGTGAGGAACAAAGAGAGGTTTGCTTTCACTTTAAGTGATCAAGCATGCGATTTTTACACAAAAAATGATGAGGTGGGTGAAAAATGTCTAGGCATCATCAAAACAGTAATACTTTATTTGGGCCAGTAAGCAAATACCCAATATTCGCTGGTAACCACCAATCAATTTATTAGCAACTAAGGCCGCCTACATGATTTTAGGTACCCCATGGCAGGTTAACAAAATAAGTTAAGTAAATTACTTTTTGCAGTGTAGCTGCAGGCATTGCTTCTAGCAACCTCCCAGAACATGCAACTGCATATCATTATGCCAAAAAACACTCTTAATACTCAGAATACGTCATAGCAACACCCTGGCAACCACCCACAACACTCCAGCATTGTGTCTACACAGGGAAAGAACCGCTCATTACCGCTGGTTAGCGGCCCATAAGACTTGATGTCATTTTAACAGGCCGAGATAGCAAGAGCCTGAAGCAGAAAGTGGAGAACGGAGAGCAGAGGATGGATAAATGTGACAGTGTCGTGTCTGCTGGGTGCATGTCTCACATTTCCCTTTTCTCAATTAATCTTTTATACAGCTGTCGGCCTGTGAAGCAATTAAAGGTTTAGATGGGTCTGCCTGACCATGGAGAACACTCGCTATTGTATTCGGCTGAAGTAAGGGTGTAGTACAGTATGACTTTCCATACAAAGTCCTATAAGTATAATAGCACCACTGCATTGCAACCAGATCTGAAATACAGCTCTCCCTCTCTGTCTCTCTTTGAAATCTCTGTTTCTTTGGGCAGTGCAGCGCTAGATCAAAGACAGCGTGACGGCCTGTTCATCATCACGGCTGCAGTAAAAGGTTAAGCTCAGAAAGAGTGTTTGAATGCAAAAATATTCAGACGTATTAGAATTCCTCACACAGCCAGGTGACTGACCTCTTTACGCTTCATGACTTTGTCAGCTGGATGGTATAGCTTAGTGTTTAGAGTCAGGGTCATCATCAGGGGAACTCCAGGAATGTTGTCCAGGCCCTGGGATGAGGAAGACCCACTAAACAGGTATTTACACTGCTGAGAGAATGAGGACTGGGGCCCAATCTTATAATTTTGTCCAGGGCTCCATGTGTTCCTGCAGCAGCACTGATTAAAGGTATAGTTCACCCAAAATTAAAATTTTGGCATTATTTGCTTACCGTCATAGTTCTGTAGTGGTTTCTTTTATGAAACACAAAACTAAATTTTTTTTTTAAAAAGTCCATATGACTCAAGTTGTTGGAAGTTTTATGCCAGCTTTGTGTGCGGAACAGAGTAAATTTTAAATCACTGTTCACTAAAAATTGAATTCCCGTTCATGTACATTCAAACTGGCGGCTTCAAAGACGCATCAACCAACGTTTGATGTTAAGAGGAAAAACTTTTCGGTGAATAACTTAAATTTCTGTCTTCACAAAGATATCATATGGCTTCAGAAGGCTTTGAAAATAGAGCATGAGTCATATGGACCCTTTTACGATACTTTTATGGTGCTTTGTGTCATTTTGGGAACTTAAAACCCCCCATCCCCATTCACTTTCATTTTATGCAAAAACCTTTTGTGTTTCACAGAGGAGGGAAGAAAGAGTTTGTAATGGCTTGAGGGTGAGTAAATGATGATAAAATTATCATTTTGGGATGAATTATTTTTTTGCTGGTAACCAAAAGGTTAATGATACGTATAACATGCTTTGTGGTCATTGTGCCAATTGCTCCATTTTAACTTTTATTGTAATATTGCAAATGTACTTCTGTTTGGATTGAAAGCTTCAGCTAAATAACACCATTGGAAAGTAGTGATAGAACTAGGGGTTGGTGTATATGTGAGTGTATCACAACTTCCCAGTTATGGAGTATTGTCGGCTCTTTAAAGGAATGTTCCAGGCTCAAAACAAGCTCTATTGATAGCATATTTCTAAACATTGTGTGCTTAAATGTTTATCCTGCCGCGATGCTTTGCCCCAATGCCTTTCCTTTGTTTTTACAAAGTGAGGGTCAAGTCAAAATATTTCCTGTGGTAATCGACGGTGTGCCACAGATGTTGTCGATAGGGCTTAACTTATTTTGAACTCGTAGAATTCCTACAATGCATTCAGTGCCTCAGGTGTGAGTCTTTTTAAACAGAGCTTCCTAGCTGTTTGGACTGTGTCCTTGACACACTGTGTTAACTGTGTTTTGAAGCCACACACACAGTTCTATTTTTGTGGCCTTGTTGGTTCTTTCCATAACAAAGCTTGTTGTCTGTTGCTTTTGGAGCCAGAGTGTCGGTAGCCTTCTGGCGACAATTCTACAATGTAAACAAAGATAGAACCGTAGTGTTTCATTAAAAGTTATACATTGTGTGCTTGGCTGGTGCATACAGCTTTAGAAATGTGTAACCAGGCTGCTGACAGTTTTGCCTTTTTGAGCCATCTGTGACTGGTTACTCTATATTAAACTCAAAGTATCACACTGAAAAAAAGTATTTTTTAAGCATAATATTATATTACTAACTATATGTTGTTTGTAAAAACATTTTATCAGAATGCATGAGTGCTTTTGAATGGCTGTCAATAAAAAAATAGTTTTTGCCCTCATATTGTTGTAGTTACACCATTTGCTATCTGCTAATCTAATCAAATAGAACTGTTCTGGCATTCAGCAATGACCTTTTCCCCAATAAAGCAGAGATACATTCATATGCATTCAATAGTGCCATATGTGGCCTTATGACAACATTGTGAATTGGAGAAATAAGTGGGCAGCTGCATTTGATGCCTGATATCCCCCTCGACAGAGCTCTTAAATAGCCGTACCTGTTGGCAAGGACTAGAGAACTCTGCTCTCATCGCACCTCACTCTCATCCCCATGCGGCATGTTGCACGCGGCTGTTTGTAGAGGCTGTGGACACATTCCAGAGCC
>JAZGTK010008216.1:0-18518 GCA_036877625.1 Ambastaia sidthimunki
AACTTGAACATCTTATTATATTATTTTAATTCTTTATTGTAAGACATTCTAAACTTACCAAGTCCTGGTTGACCTTAATGGAGTCTTTAAACACTGTCCAGATCACAACTTCATTACAGCTGGGAGTGGTTAGGGAGCCTTGATAACGATAATACTGGGTCATGTTCAACCCTTCAAGCAGACCTTGTATTGAAATTTGGCTCATGATGTCCGTTGTTACATTACCTGCATATTCAACATTTCAATGTGTCAGGAAACCACTCATCTATTACATTGGATATGTTTCATAAATGATATAGATGCATAGAGATTAACCACACAATCCAAAGGTTTTCACTGGAATAAGCACACAGAATACTTTCATACTTTCAAACTGACAAAACCATTTTCTTACCCGAATAGGTGATATTTGACAAATAAGATGTTAGGGTCTCCCAGCTTTTTGATTTAGGTGTTGTATTGGTTCCCTATTAGTTAAACACAAGTACATATTATATATGCACAACTGCCTATAAACTAAAAAAGCTACAGTACATGTTTATTTTTAGGTTTGCAGTTGCCCTCTCTTCGTAAAAGGAATGAGAAATTACTTACCTCAATGAAGAAACCCAGGACAGCTAATGCTGAGGAGTCATTAGAAGCTATCGCGTCTTTCAGACTTCCGCTGTACTTTGAATGGACAGTCACAATGTGCAGCTAAATAAAAATTTGAGTACATATGAGAACAAATTATCACATATGCATGAATTTGTTAATTCAAACATAATTCTTATCCCATTCATACCTCCATTGGGTATCCCTTGCCATTCACAGTGTGCTCTGAGCCGTACCCGGAGCTGCCATCACCCCAGTGGAGATGGAACTGTGAAGCGGTGTATGTACCTGGAAGGCCACCTCCCTCCACTGTTATTTTATCATCCAGTTTGACTAGCACTAAAATGACAATGGAGTCATTAGTAACTTGTACAAGTTCCATCAATGATGTTGAGCATGAGGTACTGGCTCTGCACCATCCTTATTCACATAACTTTGAGTGACTGAAATTAGTTACATTATCATATACAATTAGAAGGGGACTGATACTATATGGTCATGGATACATGCCATGGCAGCAATATGATTCATGGTGGTCCATGGTATTTTATAGCCAGCTTGGCCAGACAGGTTAAGAGACCTAGGCAATCATATGTGACTTTGTGACTCTCTCTCCCCTAGTTTCCTTTATTTGTTTCTTTAAAGAAGGGAGGAAAAAAAAACATCCTGAAACTTTGTTTTGCAGCACTTATCATGTTACTGTCCCCCAAGAATTCACTTTTGTTGTAGCTTTTCTTATAAGTCACTCTGGATAAAAGCATCTACTAAATGCAGTGATCTTAGTCAATTTATAATTTACCAAGAATGCTCTCACTAGACCTCACCCTTACCTGAGTCACCAAGATTTCCAATTGAAAGGATGGTTGAGTTGTCATTAAAGCCAGTGAGTTTAAATGAGGTCAGTTTAGGATCTTTCTGAACTTCTGAAGTATTGATATTAATGGGAGATTGTCTTGATCCACTGCAGTATTGTGGGGCAATTTTGGGCCAGGTGGTAGAATCTGTTACAAATGAAGATGAAGTGACAATCATAATTAGATAATGAACAACAATTTCATTCCTATGTGAATTTTAGAATGAAAAAAGACACTTACCGCATGTTGGTTTATGATAACACCATGCTGTTAAGGGTTAAATGACAGTATTAAAGAATATAACCACTGGGGTGAAACAGCAGAAGTGGAAACTATTTCCTACCTAAAGCTCCTAATGATTAACTATTATTCCTAAAAAGAACTTCTGAAGTTTTTTAAGAAAATACAAAGAGATCTGTTACTGATAAAGTAAATGATGCAGCTACACTCACCCACTGCCGAGTCCGCACTGTAAACTGTGGGACACAGAAGAGCAGCGACGCATAGCAGCAAGACCATCATCTAAATAAACAGTAAATATTTACAATGAAAAAAACTTTCTTTGTAAAGTTGCTGTATTAAATTAAGACTATATTCTATATCCAACCCTCCCCATCCCACAAGCCAAATGATCTTTTAAATTACCTTACATATTTAATTTAAAAAGATTGAGTCAAATTAAACGTGGCAATTTGTAACACTTTACAACAAGGTTCCATCTATTTACTACACACAAGTGCTCACTAGTTAGTGATTAGTTTAATGAACTAGCAAGAAACAATATTTATACATTTATTAATCCTAATTTTAACATTTATTATTATATGTTCATAAGTTATTTCTGTTAACATTAATGCCCAATGAACTAACATAAACGAACTGTAACATTAACTAATGTGAACGATTTTTTAAAAAATAATTAACTGTGTCTTACCTTGAGTTGAAGTACATACACCTGTCAGAGGACAGAAAGGTACTGGCTTGGTTTCATTCGGACTATTAATACTCTCCACAGCTCACCTGTATGTGGGTGTGTCACTTTCATTTGTGTTCTCTGTTGCTGCTGACAAACAAACTAAATTCCGATGATAAACTCCCCAGAGTGTGGCGTGGTTATCCTTCACCTGCACTCACCTTACTAGATGTCAATCATGGTCGACAAATCATTTTGAATCTATTTTTGTAGATAACTTCGTTTTTACACTTTTAAATATTCAGGTTCATGCACATCTCCATATTCATGAAGGCCTTGTGGTAAATTACGGCATTATAATAATTACACGGTGCGTTTCCTTTTAAACCTTTAAAATGGGTTTAATGGATGTAATGTTTTGTCACTCACCAGTATTTTTGGCTAAATTATTTTGCTCTTTGGAACTCACTCAAACGGTTCTTAGCATCATAAAGAACAATTCTACAAAGTTCTTAAATAAATAAACGCTAAATAAAGTCATTTAAGCGCTTCAGTTATGACATGTGGCCGGTTGCGTAAACTGCGTAGACAAGTCTTACAAGTTAGTCAGCTGTTTCATTTTCTGCAAGACTGGTCATAACGTTTTAAGCCAATTACATAAAAAGGAAGACAAGACAATTACATAAAAAGTTTTTAATTTGCATCTCAAATGTAAATCTGATTATCCACTAGTTCCAGATAGCTCTGAAGACATAGCCTTAACTGTGCAACTCCTCCATAATATAAAAGTGAACTATCAATAGCATTAAAAAACCTTTATGGAAAACACTTTTATACTGAGCTTTTTGTTATACTTAAATTGAGCAGCAGTTGTTGAATTACTATTTGACGTTGAATTGCAGTGCAGTGATTTTTTTCTTAGTTACTCAAAGTATTTTTTCTTAGTTACAAAGTATTTTCATTTGTATTTTTCATACATTCATTGTCAATGTAGTGATTCAACCCATAAACTTTGTTGCTTACGTAATACTTTCATGTTTATTCTTGAACAGGAAATGTTTATTTAGCCAATTAATACAAAGTGCAGCAAACTTTAGAGTATTAGAACAACAGTATTTTCACGAGTCATCTTCAGTATTCTTTAGTAGTTGTTGTAAAGTCTTAAGGAATTTCTTAAAAAGACGTCACCTCATATTTCTTTTTATTTCTTTCTTTTTTTCTTAGCTTTCTGGTGTAATGGTCACTGTCTGGCTGTGGTTAAACATTAGAGCATCAATGGAGTATTTAGTGTACATTGAGTATACTACAGAGCTTCCTCATACATGTGAAGCGTTAATTTGTCTAAAATCACTTTATACAGTTGAAGCGTCAAGTTAAGATATGCATATCTCTTTAATGCATTTAAGACACATACAATAGGCAGTGTGATTCTGACAGGTGTGAAACTGTTTTGTCAGGTCACACGTGTGCGTATTATTCCTCCCAACCAGATCAGCTGTATGCAAGACTATTGAAGTTTGCGGGCCCAAAGATGGCAAGAAATTTTAGCACATAATATGTGTAGCCTTTGTATCATAATCACCAAAGCAATTTTCTCCTGTGTTTGGTTTTCACATTTTTGATCCCTGGTATTGCATTGTCACAAAAGTTTAAATTGATCAAATTTGCATATAGCACAGGATCAGAATTATCTGTTTTGCAAAGTTACAAATCATTTCAGATAAGTCAATAGACATTTTTGTGGCCAAGTGTAATTGTAATGTGCAAATCAAATCATACAGCAATCCAATCAAAAGTGAAACCATGTAAATACTGTGAGCCGTGTAAATACTGTGAGCCCACGGTGCTGTCAGAAAATATTTAACCCCTTATGTGAAACATAATCCTTTGGCAGCAATAAGTCTTAAGCAATACAGCGAAATAAGGAAAAGCTAAATAATATTCACAATGCAGTTGAGTGCCAACTCAGCCAAATAGAGGCAGACAGCAATGCACACCACAATTTTAAACTAGATTCATTGTATTAGATCATTAGACTTGTGTTAGATTATTACTGTAAAGCCAGATTTTGGTTGAATACAAATTAATAAAAAGACATCAAAGATTTGGTTGTAAATGGTTTGGTTTGATTAGTTCTGAACATTTTTTCCCCATAATGTTAACACAGCCTTGTCCTGGAGCCACCCTAGACAGGGTGGTTAGATGTTCCTCTCAAACCTTAGTTTAGAACTGTATTTAGTGTGATCTCTGAAGAACATGGAATGCCTTACCAGTGAAAATTTTGCCTTAATGTAATTCTACAAGAGATTTTTATTTTACCAGTTTTTTATAGAGTTAACCGAGAGAACAGGGACTGGAATAGGAGAACAGGATTGACCAAACAAAATAAATTGTTCAGTCTTTATATGCCTTTACAAAGCTTTATTGTTTTTTTCTCTAGGCGTAACACATCTCACATGATCTATGAATCACTCTGCATCAGTTTCAGCTGTTTTAGTCATTAAGTTTATCAACGCAGACAAAATTCTTTATCTCTGAAGATGCCTGATAAAATATTTCCTGCCAGCATCAATAATGTGACATAAGTTCTGTGCGCGTGCTGCATTTTTACTTTGTACTGTGATTGATCACTGAGCAATGCTCCTATTTGACCTGTTTGATAATCATTTGCCAGGTAATGTTTAAACTTCCCAACCGATCTTCACACAAGGACAATCTTTGTTTTTTTACTTGTAAAAATTATTTCTTCATGCCTTATAATAGTTTAAATGCAAGTCTATGTCACAGTTCTATGTTTTCATTTGTGTGTTTTTGGGCTCTGGTTAATTTGAGTAAATTATGATGGTAAATTGTTCCGATTCATCTTCTCCATGGTCAGTTCTTGTATGTTTGTTTTTGGTTAACGTGTATGCTAATTTCTCCTGTCTTCCTGAATTCCTGAGTTTTGTTATTACAAGTATACTCAAAGATTATCCCCCTAATCCTCTTTCTAAGTTATAAGCACACACCAGCTTGACAGAAGAATCATCCTAAACAGTTTGATAATGGACTTACACATGCAGAATGGCTGGAGGAGCTTTTGGAGGAGCTGTACCACAAGACGCATTGGGACAATGAACTTCTGCAATTGCTTTTGAGGGGGATGGATGACATCCTGGCCCAGATACTGCTGACTGAAGGGGAAAACCTACCCTTCTTTAAACTGATCCACTGTTCATTGAGAAAGACACCAGTGCTAACTCCCCAGAGCCTCCACCATCATCAGCAGCCGTCTCTGACCGCTACAGATCAGACTCATTGTCCCAGTCCGGAGAGTCCTGGTATACTGGAGAGATCACCCACCACAGAGCCTGTTCTGTGTATTTAAACACTCTGTTCTGTATTTATACCCTCTCATTAATTTATCTTACTAAAAACACCACTTTACATATAAACAAAATTAAAGACTTTTTTCACCAAAGGGGGTCTTTAACAAAAACTGAAATGTTGTTAGCAGCACAGTTTAACTAAACTAACCAGCTTAACCTGGGCACTTTCAACCACGCCCGGGTGTGTTTGACCTCTAAAGCCTGGCTTGTGTGACCAGTGTGATTGCCCTGAAGTGTTCCCAGCCATGGTTCATTTGACCACTTCGGCATAAATTATAAATCACTTTTACATCATTGCATTGGTCAATCCACCATCCGTTACTGTGACATCCAAAACGTTAAAAGATCTTTTCCAGTATGCACCTTTAATCAGCCACTGTGTCAGCTAAACTCTATCTTGTCACTGACTCTCTTCATCCTATGGAAAAACTTAACAATATGCCATCTCATCTTAGAGGGAACCATCCCCAAACCCATCAAGAATTCTTGTTCACCGACTAAACAAATGCAAGTATCTAGTCTCTCTCCACATAGAATAAGATGTGTAACCTCAACTTTGAAACCCTTCCAAATAAGGTACTTCAAAAAAAAATCTTCGATTTTTGGGTGTAATTTAAAAAAAAAAATTATATATATTGTAAAAATCTTATTTTTTACTTTTTACGCTGAACACTCCACAAGGAAACATGTACATGTACAAATAAATGGCATGTTGCTATGTTCAATTATAGGGCTCACATTGATCTGTTACTTGCTTATTAATTAATAACTAGGTTTTATTTATTAGTAAAAATGCATTGTTACTTTTGCCTCTCTATCGCCATCTCTGTTCGAGACATAAAATTGCAAGTTGCTTGTGGAGTTATTTTCCTAACATGGATGACAAGTTTAATTCTATTCAGCTACTGTAAAACAAGCTACAAATGCTCCAGTGCTCACACACAGGATTGAGCTTTTTTCTGTTTATAGATGGAAATTTCCCACACACCCCCCCCATCCCCCCCCATTTGGATATTCCTTAGCATGTGTCCATTTGTTCTTAGGCAACATGAGGAAAGTCTAGATAAATAATTATAAAAGTAAAAATTAAAAGTATTGTTATAGAAATAAGAAATGAATGCAACAAGTGCAGTAATTATGGTTATTACGTCAGTCAGTCTGTATATTTCAAATGAGCAATTACCAGTAATGAAGTGTGAAAAGTAAAGCAGCTGACACCCAGATGACACGGTTATTCAGAGATTGTTGGGTGATACGTTGCCAAAGAAAGCGTTTTTTCGGATATCTAAACAACTTTAGAAAAAAAAAGTTACAAAGACATGAGGTAGAAAATGGTGACATCACTCGTGACATCTTACGCAACGTTACTGATTACATTGTATCAGGAGAAGACGCGTGTGCATGTGTTTACACAATCAGATCACATACCCAAAGCACCTGATGCCAAAAGGCATGTGCAGGATACTGTAAGAGAGGACATGTGATAAGATACAGACAGCAGTAAAGATAACAGAGATGTTAAAATGAATGAGGGTAAAGAGATTAAAACTGATTCTGTGTTTTGTTTTAAAGTACAGGAATAAAAAAGTAGCAAGTTTCAACAGTTCATTGCCTTCAAGTCTAAAAGTTATTCTATGCAAATATTATAACATTGCATTTACACCAAACTGATTTTTTTGTTGATGGAGGTACAGCAGAAGGACACACCGTTTAACAAGAAACCTCTTCTAGAAAGACTCTCTGACTAGTACTCTGAAAACTGGGTGGGAACCCTGGTGTAATTAAATAGGTTTTTTAAACATAATCTCACTGGGGTTGCCACCCAGTGTTGTTGTTACAATACAAGAGTCATTTCTACAATAAGTGTTTCTTCCTTTAAAAGGTGTGCCTTTAATACAGTGCAAAGACCCAAAGTTTGGGCTGGGGATACAGAACCTCTTCTCCCCTTGAAGTTTGCAGGCAATAACAGACTAAGGGTGACCTATTGGAAGGCTAGCAATGTGTTCAAATGATTTACCATATGTGTCACTTTAAGAGATAGCAGGTGGTTTACACACCACATCAGAAGAGAGCGTGTGGGAAAAATTGTCTGTTGGCAACCACATGTGAGCAGACAGAAGTTGTACTGTCTTACCCACTGCAATACTGTACATACAGTACATGCTCAAGGAAAAAGACAATAGATGATACCACCTGAGGAGCCATCGGAGAGCTAGTGTAAGTTAAGTTAACACTAAAATTGTAACTTACACTGGTGGAACCTTACACTGGTGGATCTTGGAGGATAATCGGTGAAGTTTTTCCAGATCTGTGACTCCTCCTTTTGTTTCTGTCTGTAGTCTGAAGAAAGAAGGTATGAACGGAATCTCAGCTCGTGTGTTCTTGCATTCTTTTCAGCTCTCATTTTTTTAGATTTTTATTTTTAACAAACAGCAAGGAGAGAAAACAAGAAACACCACAGTAAGCTGTTCCACCAGAATTTCAGACTGGAATTTAGGCACATTATGTTTTATTAGACAGTAGTGGATCTGCAGGGTTTCCTTACAACACTCTTCACAACCAACTACAAAGCGATTTGACAGTTAGATGGCACAGTGCTAGAATGTTGCTTTACCACACTCGTAATTAGTGTGCTAATGAATCATTCAGAACAATCTACTTGTATAAAGATGTGGGTTTAAAAGAATTCATAATTTATGGACATGCCATTTAAAGTATAATTATTAAGGTATGTGAGGCTGTACTGTGTTGTGGATAGGTCACAGATAAAGGGCATTGTAAGGGAAGGTATACGGGAAACTGCCTGCAACTGTTTTACCCGTGACATGTTCAAAACATTAAAGGAGTGGATATTGAAATTGCGAAATCTTACAAATACCTGAGTGTTTACTTAAAAAATAATAGTGTTATCACATGAATTACTGGTATAAAAAGAGTTGTTTCCACTTGTTAGGACATCTGAGATCTTTTGACATTGGCACCAGTAATTGTTATGTTGTGAATGGAGGGGATTTCTGAGAGGGACAAAAGCCATATTTAATAAACTGATTAGGAAGGCAAGTTCAGTTGTGGATGTTTTTTGCTCTTTGTTAATGAAATTGGGAAAATGTAATATTTCTCACCATAGCCAAAGTAGCACCAATATAAAATTAAATTAACAAATTACCATTCAACAAATCTGAGAAAAATATAATCATATGTATAAATATTTTTTATTTAGTGCCAAACAAATTCAATAAATCTAAAAAAAATCAATAAATCTATTCAATGATCTTTGCATTTAAATCCGATAACATAATATTATGTATGAAACAGTGAAATATATTTAAAGTATAAAAAGAAACAAATTCCTCCATTTAATTCTAAAAGCTTTTTAGCTACTCTTTATTTATTTGAAAGTTTAAAACACCCATTTCATGTGCTAATGAACCTTTGTGTCTTTATTTGTGAATAGAAGATGGGAGTGACAACATTATTTTAGCAAAGATATTACTTTCAAAGATATTACTTTTAATGTTTATTGTATATGTTTGAGTGAAAACAATGGAAATTGGGATTGTTTTTTGGTGTCAGCTAGATCAAAAATGAAAAGCCAGCAGAAGGAGGTTATGAAAAAACACACACAAACACAAAATTCATTAGTTTATTTGTCCAGCATATTTGCCTTTTCAGAGAGTTTTATTATTCTGAATAAAAACTAGTGCAATGAACAATTACAATAAAAGTTTAGAAAAATTAAGAGTATTGTTCTAATTTACTGATTTTGATGCTATCTTAAAGCAATCTTTATTTATTTAACAACTTTCTGTTATTTGGAATATAAATGTATATGGCATCAAACTAGTGAATTGAGAGAGAGGGAAAGAGTGAGACTACTGTACACAAATCCCTAACACTAAATCCTTTTACACTAAATGTAAAGTCACATTTAAAGAGGCTTTAAATGGCCACTGGGACAATCTCTAGATGGCAAATCAAACTTCTAATTGCTCTATTAGTTGAAAGGTACGATCTTTAGTCGGCAGTTCCACTGTTGACCACAAGATGGCTCTAGGAAGATTTTTCAATGTATCACGAGTAACATGGACACAGTTCTGGTGGAGGGCAACAGAAGAGGTAAAGAGAAAAAGTCACCAGCATCAAAAACCCTACTCATTAAAATCAATATTATTATAAGATGTCCATTCTGCAGGTTATTAATAGTATTCAGATGTTCCATACTTACTTGTAGAGAGAATGACTCAACACATCAAGAATCCCACCTTAAAACAAAAATCACTATTATTAACAAACATTATTGTAAAAGCATAACCTATCAACCTCAAGAGGTAAAGCAAATTGTTATATGAGCTGTTGCATTTTTTTTTTTTGTAGTTTGCAAAGTCTTGTCACTGTAGTAACATTTATGTATATTAAGCAAAAGTGCCATTTTTAGAAGAACACAGTTAATCTAAGTTTGAAGGAATCTGAATTCAGCAACATTTTGCTGATATTGTTTCTCTTCAGAAAGCAGTTATTATTTATTTTGGTATGGATTACTTTTATCATGATGCTTATGATGACTTTTATGCAAGTACTTTTGAAGAATCAACATTTTAGGATCTCTTCCCTTGCATAGTTTGGACTTACAGAGATATTTTTCAAAGAATCTTTGTTATATATCTGTGATGGCATAAGTGTGAGAAAATTATGAGAGAATTTTGGGGTTAACTATTCCTTTAAGCCAAAGTTTTAGTGTGAAATGTGAAAGCTATCATGCCAACCCAGCAGCACATCATAGTACCAAACCCAAGACTTCCTGGAGGAGGTGGTTTGGAGGAAGTTTGTCTGAAACTGTGGCGTGATTGTGCTAATGTAAACGCAAATTTGACACTTGTTCAGGATGTAAAAAAAAACTGCACTTTAGCCGATAGAGACATTATGTTTCCACAACAAAACATACAACATGTATATATATATATATATGTATACACATAACATATACACAGTTATCGTTCACTTAGCTGTGTAAAATAACACCAGAATAACAAAAAAAAATATTGCCAATCACATTGTACGCCATGCATTCAACATTGTGATGACGTAAGATGAATTAAAATGCACCAGGATTCGATAGAATCAATTCAGTGTGAAACCAAACCAACACTGCATGAGGCATTGATAACAATCACACTCAGAAACGTGCCCAGTGTGAAAATGTTACCTTACTGGAAATCACATCACATTTTTTACAATGTAAGTTCAAACAGATATCACTGGAATTTTAGACATTAGAGTCCCAATGTGTAATGAGCCAAGATCCTTACAAATGCCTGACCTTCTGTACAGGATACTGATTCATGATTAAACTGTGTCAGACATCAGAAATGTTGTGCAATGTTGGGGATACTCCAGAACCAGGATTGGGAAAGCAAGATGTGCAAAGCTTTAAGCCAGGAGAGCAAAACCTATCAGATGTTTCCAGAAGGCCCTCAGGCCAATAAATGGAAATCTAATGCAGTTGCAAAATTATCTACACACAGATCAAGTTAATTATCCACTAGATATCCTCTTGCTCGGCTATACGGCTATATGTGTCAGATACTGGTGCCTGAGTAGTTGTTACGTCTTGTGTTGCATTTGTTTGTTTTCTATATACTGTATGTTCTGCTGTGTTTCTCTTTGTTACTCTCACCTTCTGAGTTCTCTGCCATTTGCCACTCCTGCTGTCAATTTCAATTATCCGGATGACATCATTTACCCACACAACCAGTCGTTGACTCCCATCACCTTTTTAAGCATGCCAATAATTACGTATGCAAGCTTTGTCTGTGTATACCCTGTTACTTTCGTCGTTAATCATCTTTCTGCTGTGCTGTTTGTTATTTTTGTATGTAATTTTGTCCTGTTTACCCTGTTCTTCTGAGTCATTTGTTTTTGTTATATCCATTGTCTTTAGTTTGTGCTCAAGTTGTTTTGTAACTTTGTTTGCGCTGAAGAAAAAGTGGGCAGGTGAGCACATTATGTGACATATATTGCGTAACATGAAGGGTATCTATTTCTAATTAGTTAGGAGCGAGTGCCACCCTCTGTATATTTTGTGTTTGAATAGTGTAGACTTGGTAGGGCATCTTTAAAGATTGCTGAATATTTGCTGAAGATTTATCTCATTAAATCTGTTTTCATTAGAGAGTTTAGATGGCTTTAAACTAACTACAGTTGTTTTTTTGTTATTTTATTTGATTTGTAACCGCTCATGTCACTTATCTCATCCTGGGTATATGTAAATATTGTAAATATTTTCACGTTATTACCTAAAACCTTATACATTGAACTTTTAATAACAAATCACCTTACATTTGCACTAAAACTGTTTTTTTGTCCTTAATAAATGTTGCACACATCATTTAATTGTACATTTCTTATAAATATTATACCCCTAAACATCTGGGGTTATAACAGTAGTACTGGCCAGGCATGGACGGTAAATGAGTTGGTTGTAGTAAACAGTCTGTTTTTTTCTCATAGTACAGCAAGTAGTGATGCTACTACAAAAGCTAGTTACACCATTGCCCAGGAATCAAAATTAAAGCCTTACTGGAAGGAGGTATTTGTTAAAAACATGCAACATCATGTTGAAAAGCTGCTGAACTGGTGTGCACTAAAAAACTGTTTCACAAACAAAAGTTTGATAACAATGGCAGCAGGCAGAGTTTCAGTCTTGGCATGAAATTGCAACTGAAAAAAAAAACTTCTATTGCAATTGATGAGCAGAGATGGTAGTGTTGCTCATTTTTAAACATAGAAGTGCCTGATAAACAATTATAATCAGCTGTAATTATCAGTTTTTTTAATCACGCTTTTTTTTACTTAGTTGACTTGTATACTCATTATTTTTTGTCTAAAATATCAATTCCCATTCTTCTCCAATGGCTGTTTCTCAAAAATTGAAGAAGTACATTTGAATTACAATTTTAGTGTGATAAGTAAGATGTGACGATGTGAAGATGTGGAGTGAAAGGGCCAGACCGTAAGGGAGGTACTGCTCAAAGCAAACCAAAGAACCGGTCTGTGTTAAGGGAGGGTTGACACATGAAAGTACCCGTCCTTCAGGTCAATAGCCACAAACCAGATAAGCCTCTATGTAAACATTCTAAAGGGGAGAATCAGAAGAGCTTGTCTCATGCATATTCAGGATCGAATGCGATCCACCCTCTGGGCACAATAAAGTAGGGGCTATAAAACCTCACTTCCATCTCGGCCAGAGGAACTGATTCTATTTCCAGAGTGGCTGGTAACCTCTGCGCAAGCTGGGGCTGAGGTGTACAAAACAAACCCCTAAACTTGAATAATGTAACTGAGACGAATCATCTTAAGGAGCCATCGCAATGGACTGGAAAGTGACAACCATGCACCTAAGAACCATGCCAGTGGCACCAGCTTGATGATTAGCTTTATTATGTCCGATGTGGATGCCTCATGGTTGGGTGATGGAGCAGAAACTGCTCTTTTACAGAGAAAGTGTGTGCCAGTGCAATGTTGGAGACAGGGAAACGACTGTCTCACCTCAGCTCGGTGGAAACAGCCACATCTCTGGGTCACCTGTGTCTCAGAATTGGACTACATTTCTACATGGCAACATTTCACACAAAAACTTAAGCTGACTATAGGACTGAAGCTAGGTCACCAACATCTGAGGGATCCTACCTGGCTGGCAGACTGTCTCGCAGATCACAGGACAAATGTAGCAATAGGAACAATGCTGTGAAAAGGAAAAAAAACATTATATGTTGGCTATAATGTTTAAAGATAAATTGTGTAATTTCCACATTGCTAGCGTCACCAAATGGAAATTTAAAATTAAACAGGTTTTTTAAACAGGTTTACCAACCTACCTCCCCTTCTACACTGTCCCTTAGACTCCATGCTACTGGTTGAGCCAGAAATTGTCTGAATGACTGCTCAAACAACTCAAATTGCTCAAACAGTGTTTTGAAAACATAGTGTTTATATAACAATTTGCTAAGTCAGCTTACAAATAGCTAACTTGTGTTTGTCTGTGCATAAGCTGGATAATAGAGAAAGTATTTTACATTAAAAAATAGACACCATCTTTAAACTTCATTGCTATACAAAGAACTCAATTTCTGCTTAAGTAATTGCCAAACTTATTGTTTTGGCTAATTTTCCAGAGAAATGATTAATTTGTATCAGCTAATGAGTAATTTTATTAACTTACAGAAGTTTATTACCATATACATCAATCCTAACACCAGGGGCACTGCTGTTACGTTTGATATATATCAATGTATATCAATATGCTGATTGAATAAAACAAGGGCTTTAAAACTGTGGTAAACATTATTAAACAGAATGTAAGTGATTATCCAACATTAAAAAGCCACAATGTTTATTTTAATGGGCATTTAAGAGCACTTACTTCACAGTTATGGCAATATGCTGCTGACATTTGTCCCTCCTCACAGGGGCATTTGTCACAGATATCACAGTGCTGAGAGGAGAGAAACAGAAACAGAGGGTAGTAAGTTATTCATCTGCTCTTTAGTGCAGAAAGGAAGCACAGTAAATATGCAGCAAGCCGGCTTATAATTCAGTTCAATACTAGTTCAATACTAGTACGGCAGGTGCTAAAACCAGGCAATGTTAATACCATGACTGCATTGATCATGATTATGGTGACAGGTTGTGATGCTTTTATAAACATTGTGCACAACGTTGTGCATTAACTTTAAAAAGTTGTTTTAAGAAAATGTATCTAACCATAGATAAGTTATAGATAAGCAGATTTGTTTCATGTATTTATCTATTGTTAGAAATGAGGGCCTATATTCACATTCTAATCTTACCAATAAGTGTTCGTAGATTTCAAAATTTTAAATCAAAACTTTTGCATGAGTATATTAGCCCTAAGATTATTTATAAACTGTAGATGACATAATCTTAGCTAACAAATCTATTAATGTCATCACTGACTATACCCACTGCTTATCATGTAATAAAATAATCACATGGCTGAGCTTTTTTAAAACATTTGTATTTTGTTTGGTTTGATAATTAACATTTCCTTTGTGTGTATGACTGTCTCTCAGCTTTTGAATTAGCAGAACACGCAGCCACCACAAAACTGTCCACAAGATTCTGTAAACGATACTATGAAAAATGTATAGATTTATTAGGGAGGAAAAAGTAAAACAAATGCTAAGAATGTATCTATGTGAATTTCAGTATCATGACAGAGGGTGATCCTCTGGCTGCCCTATTATGCAACGTGTTGTGATGTAGCTTCTCATCAAACCTCCTGTCCAATCACATGCTTTCTAGAATCTGAAGCGATCCACTTCCTGTGGTATAACGCTGAAGCTGCGTCTGAAATCAGCCACTTTTATATTATTATTTTATATTGTTATTTTTTATAGTAAATAACAAATATGATTTTGCTTCGGAATTTGCTTTTGTGTAAAGCAAACCAGTTGAGACACAATAACACGCAGTTGATCATATGCATGAATCGGCACAGACAAAATATAGCAGCCGGATCATCTTCTTTCCATTCACAGACGACATTCCTCAAAATCTAACTAATGCTAACCTGTAATCTTTAAACGATAGCATTATGCAAAAACTTTAATTATTTATAATGTATTATTTACACAATGTAATGAAAAAATATATTATTTGGTTTTGGCTTTAATTCTTTTTATATTAATTTACACATTGGCACAAAATGGAGGGCTATTTTGTAACTAAAGTTAAAACCTCTATATAAGCTATATGCTGTAATGCTTTGAGTGCACTCAGAACTTTCCACATCTGGTATGTTGCTTATTAGAAGATAGGAAGATGGTTTACCTCACAGACTGAGCAAAAGCTGCATAAAGAGCTGGATCTATACTGTGCATTCTCTGCAGGCGTCACCTCCACATTTTCCTCCTCAGCATCTTCTGCAGAGATAAAGAATGGTATGATTTAACAAATGATTTTCATTTGTATTGGGTAAAGAAATTACATGCACAAAATATGACTTGTGTAACTTTTATGAGTCCATGCTGTGTGAAATTATTGAATAAATTAACATCTTACCAAGGCTGTAATCCCTTAAACTAGGCTAAAGGCCTTGTAAACTTTACCATGGTAATGTTGAGACAACATATTTTTGGTTTTAACAGTGGCTGTACAGATATGCAATACCATATAACATACAATTTATATTGTTTGTATAGTTCATGTCAAAAGCATTCAACCAGCAAGCACCTAAAAAGGTTGAAATATTTCAGCTACTGAAGCTGTTCAGATATAGAAAGCTATTTTAGGGTTGAGGTGGGTCTTTGCAGTCCCACTGCAGAGCATACAGAGTACAGTACACAGTATCACAACTGGCTCTGTTCCTTCAAACTAATGTACTATGTAAACATCATAAGACATGTTTACGTCCACCTATTTTTATGCACATTTTTTGGATATCACATAGAAAACCCCTAGATGGAAATGCCAAGATGTGCATAAATTCTAAAAATGTGGGGAAAAAACGTGCTCAGTTAAGTCTGATACATTTTTGATTCACCAGATGGAAACAATGCTTCATTTGCAAATGTTTTATGCAATGTTCCAATTTTGCACAAAATGACATTTTGCAACTTTGGGTGGAAACAAATCCACTCTAGGAAAACTGCCTAAATCATGAGTCATTAAGCTCACAGGTTTTGCTCACATCACAGATAATTACATTCTGCAGACAGTTCTGCAAAGATTCTTAGATTTTACAAGGAGAAGTTTTGAAGTTTTGTGACTGGTAATGGGAATCTAGCTTACAATAAAGAAGGTGTTGCTTCTATGTATAGAGTATAGAAAAATGTACTAGTTACCTTCAGCATTAACACCTACAACATCTACAGAAATGTCTTCTTCCTCATTCATACCAGCCTCCCCTTTTTCTTCAGTGAGTTCCTCAACATCTTCCAGTTCTTCATGTGGTTCCTCATTTACCTTCTCATCATCCCTATCTTCATTAACATTCGTTACCTCTTCCTCATTTGCTTCTTTCTCATGTTGTTTGCCCTCTTCCGTCTCTGGTACAGTTTCTTCTTTTATCTGCTCTGCTGATTCCTCCTTCTCTTCTACCTCCTCCTCTTCTACCTCCTCCTCTTCTACCTCCTCCTCCTCTTCTGCCTCCTCCTCTTCTTCTGCCTCCTCCTCTTCTAATTCCTCTTCTTCTTCTACTTCTTCCTCTTCTACTTTCTCCTCTTCTTCTACTTCCTCCTCTTGATCTCCTTCCTCTTCTTCTTCTGATTCTTCCTCTTCTGATCCTTCCTCTTCCTCAGATTGCCACTTTGAAGCCTCAACTACCACTTCCTCTTCCTCTCCATCATTCTCTTCCTCCCCCTCATCATCACTTCCGTCTTCCTCTCCTGTGTCATTAGCCACTTCATCAGATGTGTTTTCACCCTCCTCATCATTGGCAGCGTCCTCTTCCTCACTGCCAGTGGCATCCAGATCCCCCATCTCCTTAGATTCCTCAGTTTCTAGCCCTTCCTCAGCCTGTACATAATCTTTAAATGCTCCAGTGCTAAGCAGAGCCACAGTAAGCCACAAAAACCACCTATGTGAAGCTGCCATTTTGCAGTCAGTCACTCGCTCACACAAGTATAGCAAGAACAAACAGATAAACAAAACAGCCTGTCCAGTATCCACTCAAGGAAAGCAGTTTTATGAGCAGTTTTAACTAGACCATAAATACTTTTCTGTTAGGTTAAAGCCTCCTGATCGGTTGTATCCTTCAGAGAAAATTACAGAGGGTTAGTTGAATGACAGAGAGGGGGCTGGCTGCTGTTGTGCAGTCACATGTACACTCACACCATTTAGAGGACAATGTAGAACAGAAGAACATACTAAGATGATTGACAGGACCACATGCACAAAGCAAGCTTCCTGTGTCCTTTATTACCTCTTTGTTTGAGTGAGTAGGAAAAAAGAGGGGAAAAGTTAGTGAAGTGCTAAAAATACATTCAGACAACTGAAAGATTATGAGAGTAGCTGGATAAACAAATTAGCACAAATTAGCTTTCTAGGCCAACACTAGAGAAACTGCACACACACTAGAGTAAATGAAGCCCTCTTTTTTACCCTTCACAGCCCTGGCAAGTTTGGCAGAAGGGTGGGAGGTTATATAAAAAGGATCTCTATAGTAGCAGCACACTGTGCCATCTGATCTTCAATAGATTTTTCAGCTGCTAAAACTCAATCTCTTGCTCTCTCTCTTATACACAGAGATAGTCTTTGTAAATGTCATCTCTATCCACCTTTTTAAGCACCCTATACATATTAATCTCTGGTCTCTACCACTGCTGCCTGATGTTACATTAACAGCAGGTAAAAATGAAATGAATCTATATTCACTTTTCAAAGTTATGAAACCTCCCCTACATAAAAGTTTTTCTTCTTTGGTTCCTCTAGTATTCTTAAAGGAATAGTTCACCCACAAAATTATTTATTTATTACCTACAATTATTTATTCATTTACGCATCATCATGTTCCATAATGCTAAGAAATTTCACATTAACGGTATAAGAATGGGTCCTTTCTTCAATAAATCAGAAAATAATTATTTGAAGGATTTTGTAAAGTTCTGATCAACTTGTAGAGCCTCTTATTTTATTTTCAACACATGAAAGACACACTTAATAGTACTAAACTAAACACACAACTACTAAATAGTACTAAAATACAAATGGACAGTAAGAGAAAATTACAGAGAAAGGTATACTGCAAAAATACACTGCAAACATGGAAAA